>JABASP010000525.1:0-49532 GCA_019776565.1 Sminthurinus signatus
TGATACATGTAATAAGTGTGCTAGAAATATAAAATGTGCTACATAACAGAATACACATAGTGTATAATGTATAAGTATGTTCCATGAACCGTGACAGGCAGAGTCGGGACCATAGCACGAAACGTACAAACAAACGGCTGCTTTTTAAACAGTGTTACTGTAAATATTCGCATACATGCATACAGACACATAGGTTATGCATTATTATATCCGTACATACATCTCCCTCCATTTATATGAATATGATGTATTATGTATTATGATGTATTTCATACAGTCTAAAATTCACTGATTCTGTTCAGGTTTTAGCGTTCTTGTATTTTTTTGTATAGTGAGTAGTAAATAGTGAATATGCGAGGCTTCCGTAGGTAAAAATTGTTCATTCTCTATGTATCGGCCGTACAGTCAGCAGTCCTTATTTTTCTTTTTGAATTTTGAGTTGAGGAAACTTACTACAAAAAAGTGTGCATTATTTATTATTTAGATTTTATAATTATTACCGAGTATCGAGAAGATATTCCAGATTCCAGATAAGTTAAATAAATGCTAAATACTAAATACTCTCTTTAAATTACATCTTACGAGTTACGAGCATCTGCCATCTCAGAACCTAGACCCTCGTATTGCACATAATATATTGTATTGTGTTTTGTGTTGCATCAAAATTTTGTGATTTTATATTTTATGCCGTTGAACAGCCAAATTGAAACGTGAGACTTGTGACCTTGAGCCCTTGTCATTAATTTTTCGCTCCCGGTGGTAAACTCGTGGTCGTGGTGGGTTCTCAATTCTCATCGTCAGTTCTCAATCCCAAATTCAAATTCATAGTCATAGTAATCGTCATCAGTTCATCAGTTCACCAGTTCATCAGAACGTCTCATTCGGGCTCCTTTGCTCAAGTTTTGTTCAAACTTCAAACTAAAGAAGTTCAAGACGAAGCAAAAGTCAGAATATTACACATTAGACACTAGAGCCTACACATCGTCAAATCTAAACTTGATAAGAATGATGGAAAGAGACGAGGAGGAGAGAGAAGTTCAAAGTTTGGAAATTGGTATCACGGCTCGTTTGACAGTTGACAATTGATCCGTTTCCTTCCTTTTGTCTAGTACCGTAACGGTCCAAGTGATTGTGAATTGTGAAGTAGTTCGTGATCAATATTCACGATTCAAGACTCAGTTTGTAAAAAAAATAGAGTTGCAAACTCAAAGCTCAGAGCCCAAAGCGTTGTAATCAGGCTCAAATTGTTTCCACATTGAACATTTGAACATTCTATCTTTTCTGTATCAACTATCAACCAGTGGAAAACTACAAACTACAAAGAAGTTTCAGTGTCTAAATATCGTGGATCTTGCCCAGTTCAGTTCTGTTTAGTTCAGTTCATTGTTACAAAAATTATAGAGTTCTTTTGTATTTTGTGTTCAGTTTATTTATTTACTTATTTAAATAATTGTTTTGTGTGTAGTGTGTATGTTTAGGGTATTCAAACATTTATTAAACTTATTATTGTGAAGTATTTTATACCAAGAATATTGTTGTGCTAAGAGCTAAGAGTTCAGAATTTACAACTAGAATCGACGATAATTGACTAGTGTTGTTGTAGTTAATTGCGTTTTTGAAAATTATTCTACATTGGCAAAAGGAATTAAAACTTGTGCTTGCGTCTCGCACGTAAAGTGTGGAATGGAATAAATGGATGTTTATTATGTAAATTACTAATGTGATGAAAGGTGTTTGTGGAGAATATTTTTGTCGGTGATAGTACAATTTACAATTTATCTTAGTACTTAGTGCATGGTGATATACTGGTACATTGGTACATGTGGTATAGTTCGTAGTTAATAGCTCTATTATGCGACAGTTTGTGCGTTCGTGATGTGAAATCAAAAGGAAGGAATAGATACTAAATGCTAAATACTGAACACTAAATACGAACATTTTAAATTGTACGATACACACGTACACCGATATTTTACATGTATTTTATTTTACGTGTAGATAAATTGATACAAAGTACAGTCACATCAACAGTTCAATTTCAAAATGAGTAATTACAATAAGTATCTACCATGTATGGATTGAATGTGGAATATGGAATATAGAATACAGGAATTGAAAAAATTTTTTTGTTTCGTCTCCTCTCAACTCTCAAGGACTCATGCTTGCATATTGTATAGCTTGTAGCTTACAAGTAAACTACTGAGAAATTCTTCATATCAACAATCAACAAAATGTATGTAGACAAATTACAAATTCACATTCATAATATTTTTCTCTTTACAATTTATTACTTTTGAACTTTGAATTTCGATGTATGCAAAACTATGTAGATGTTATTATGCATTAATTGTTCCCATTCCCGGTGCGTTTAACTTGTATCTTTGAGTTTTATATTTTGTATTTTATATGATGTACATTGCACATTTTTACATTTTAATTTGCAATATTAAATATTGTATCCCAAAATCCCTCAATAATATCTGTATTATGCCTTAACCTTTCTACTTCCTCTTGCACTAAAGCCTAAAACGATAAACGTGAGAATTTTTAAAACGCTCAGTGTTTCTAATTTTATCTTAAATCTTAATTCTTAATCTTAATCATCTTGTGTAGTATTTTCCATAAATTTATGCACCATTACACCCTAAATTCTAATTCTAAATTACGGTATTATGTATTATCATTCCATATTTAAAAGTTTTCCTTTGGTTTTGTATTTCAAATTTCAAGTTCCTTGAATTTTCAATCCAATCATCAGTGTCTTTATTACTTAATAAAGACACTTAATTAATTGTTGATTGTTCCATAATAAAGTTTAAAAATTCAACAAATGCAGTTTAGAATTTTAGCGTTTGGAGCATACAATATTAATGAAAACAATTTGACCACAGCGGCAACAAAGTTGGAGTAAAAAAAAGTTTTATACTGTTTTGAAAAAAGAGCACAGAATACACGACGACACTCATAAATAGTTTTTATGACTGTTATACTTTGTAGCTTGTATTTTGTATTACATAGTGAATGAACTCTTCATTCTTTGTATTAAATTACAGCACAATGCCTTTACTGACTCTCGTCGCTAGTTGCTAGTGCTGGTAAATACATAATACACCATGCACAATGTAATGTAGAATATAAACCTATGCTGTACACATGCTAGAACGAACAATACAGAACTCCGAGCACAGTGTACAGTGTAAAATGTGAAGAGTAAAGAATACTGCAAACTATACAAACTATAAAAACTATGTATACTGTATACCTAATGCAAAGCACAAAACACACATAATGCAGTACAGTACAGTGTACAATATACAATACCAAAACAAAATCAGAGCTCTTTGAAGCTTAAAACTCTTGTTTTGTGTTTTTATAGGCAATAACATGACACAAAATGTCCCTTTATGTACCTACTTATCCTCTTATTCCAACATCCAGCTTTGCACAGTACTTTTAATTCTACTAGTTACTAGTATTTGTGGTGATGTTTACCTTTTTACAACTTGGAACATGAACATGTAACAAGTTGAAGCTAATTAAACATGTATAAGGTGTAGTGTATAGTGTATAGCATGTAAAGTGTAAATTGTAAAGTTGATGCGAGGACTAAATCTCTCTGCCTAAATTATTTAATGAGAGTCTCATGAGCATTCAAAATTAAAGTCCTAAATACATTTTGTGTACAGGGCTAAATTTGTACGCTGAATTTAGAATTCCGAATTCAAAATACAAAATACAGTCATGTCATTATTTAGGTTTGTGGTTTGTGTCCATGCATCTAATATCGAATATCTAATATCTAGTAATCTAGTATGTGGTATGTGCAAATGAGCCATCTTCCACCTTCAATCGTCAGTGTAAAAAATAAATCATGCATCAGAGATCAGAGATGACGAATATGAACAAATTCGTTGGGTGTATTTACATACATGTTTATCATTTATATTTATTTGTTTGTATAATTGGGAAATAAGGAGAAGGATTTTTTTTTGCATTGTTGGCGTTGGCGTTTGGTGTTGGTGTTGGTGTTTTTGATGTCGTAATGTGTGCAAAACGTACAATGTACACTGTACAATTTACACTGTACACATGCTAAAAGGCTGAAGCTGAAGGAAGCGTAAAAGCTAAATAGTGTGTACTGCGTATTTTGTGCACATGTATCAGTTGTTATGTACTGCAGCTATATTATACACAGTGTTGTGTTGTGTGCACTAATATCTGTATTATTGTTATTGTTATTATGATGATTAGCGTGCACCTTCTCATTTCTTAGTTCCCATAGTGTGCACTACTTGTATGTTGAATGCTGTATGCATAATACATTATACATATTAAAAATGCACGTATGTAGTATGTAGTGTATACACATGGATGGGATGAGGAACCAGAAGAGGGGAACGCACCTTAACTTAACTTAATTCAACTCAACTCGGCTCATCGTTAACTTCAACCTCTATACTCTACACTTATAAATTTTTAATATAAAGCCTTGTCCCACATAAACCCACGGCAGACATCCTTCATTTTTATTTCCGAAGAGCCTCTACCTCCATCAAAGCATCAAAGCACCAACATCCAACATCAACCTCAACATCAGTAAGAATGTTGAACGTTATCCACGTCCGTCAAAGAAAAACTATTCCATAGTTCTCCTACTTCCATTATTTCTTATTCATTCTTACAGAATACAGAATACGGAATACATAATACAGATCTACATTACACACTACACATGTTCACATGTGTGAATAACATTTACAGTTGTGCACAAAATTGCAACTCTTCATAATTCATACCGTCAAACACGGAAATTATAAGGTGCTCCTCCATTTTTTCCCTACGCTATAATCTACATTCTTGAATCTAGAATATTATACAATATAAAATATACACAAGTTACAAGTTACATAATACATATAGTACATATTACATATTATATTACAGTACAGTACAGCAGACCGGAGTCCGTACACGTTTTTATTCTCTCAAGCAATAATATGCATTCATATACTTCGTACTCTCTTTACTCACACTTGTCAGCAACACAGCATCAGCATCAGCACAAATATAATAATACAGTTAAATTTTAAAAGTAAACTTTACACTGTGCACAGAAAGTTGAGTGTATTTTTCAGTACAGTTTTCTTACAGCCAAACATGAGAAAACCAAATTAAAATTTTTACCATCATCATTACGTTTATTGTCACTATTTGTAGTTGTGGTACAGATTACAGATGTACTCTGTTTGTTAACTGGTGTTGTGCATTGTGCAAACTTTGAATTGAGTCTCTTTGAAAATTCAGCGTCAGAGTTCAGAGTTCTTCCAACTTCAATTTTCAATATTCAAGATTCAATAGGAGTTATTCGTAAAAGTATAAAGTTGTCTGTGAGTGAAATATTATTATTTCTATTCATGCTTTGCCAAAAACAAAAACCGAACCGAAATCAATCACAGAAGAGAAGAGAATGAGAAACAGAGAGAGAGAGAGAGGGGGGGGGAGAGAGAGCACGCCAAAAGTCAAAAGTAATAAGACTAAGGGAGTGAGTGAGTGAGTGAATAAAGATAAATAAACAGACGTCTTACATTTTACACATGGAACATGGAACACAGAACACAGAACATAGAACCAGGCGCAACTTATTATTACCACAACTAACAATAACACAAACAGAGCTACTAGATAATAATAAACAATATATACTACATTACTACATACTACAACATGCATACCATAAAATATTCACCGCCGCAACTACTTATCACACTTGAATTTCAATTTGAGAAGAGAGAAAAGAGCAAAGGCAAATAATAATACAAAGAATTGTGGAATTTGACAAAACGGATTCATATTTCATTTATTTATGAGAGGAACTTGTTGATAGCTCCAGTTCTTTTCTAGTTGCTCGTCTTTCGTCATTCGCCTTTCCTCTTCATTCTTTTTGTTATCTCTGCGTTTTGCTTATTTAACTTGAGAAAAAAATAAGATGTAGTACATGTGTAAAAAATAAAAAGTAAAAAGACAACAGAATCAGAGTTCAGAGTTGTAAAAAAATATAGAAGATACACACTAGCAAAAAAACCTGCAAACTGCAAACCAAATATTTTGGATGGGGAATGTAATCACAATCCAATCGTTACAGTTTCATGTTCAAGTTCCTTTCAAAATTCAAAGTGTGTTGTAAGTTGTTAGTTGTACATTGTACATGTGGATTGTGCAGAATACTGACTATTCACTATTGGCTACTGAATACTCAGTACAAAACGCAGGACTTGAAGTAGAATAAATTCAAGAAACAGAAACAGAGACAAAGTCGGCATGTCGTTCATCGATGTGCCTTCCACATTTACTACCTACGGAACATAAAGAATGGTTTTCAAGTCCCAAATCTCAAGTCATCGATACATCACCATTTGCACTTCCTACATGCCACATGTTACATGCGGAATACAGAATACGGATGTGATAGCTAAAAGTAAAAACGGAGCACGGCACAAATACCTACTGGTACGCTGTACATTGTACATTGTACACTGTACAGTGCTATTGCTTAAAGTATTGCTAAAACTAGCACTTTGGTGTTCCATGCTCACTACTGCGTCCACATTACAGGAACGTATAGAAAATAGAAAACAAGAAGTTATAGTGGAAACATTAACGTCTACCTTAAATTCACCATTAGCTCGTTAATAAAATCATGAGCTGAAAGGAATTCTCCCCAACAGAGCACACCTGCTTCTGCACTAATTCAATTTTAAAACTCGTGGAATCTTACTTGATATTTGATATTCATCTTGGAATTGGAAATCCACTCTTCACTCGCCTTCCGAATTACGAATATTTTACTATTTACTATAAGAAGTCCGTGAATACTGAATACCTTCTTTCAATATTTAATCTGGGTCATCTCTACTGCTCCCTGTCCAATTTAGAATTTTCGTAGGATGTACAAAAGAGCTTTTTGAAAACATTGGGAAAACGTTAAGTGTTTATCTGAGCTTTTGACTTAAATGATTGACTATTGACATTTTTCTCGTCTTTTTTTAAAATTCTTTGTGAGTTTACCTTAAAAATTAAAAGCCTCTTCTTAATTCAAACGATTAGGTATTAAAAGTACATGTATTAGGTTTACACTGAAGTTTTAGCACAATTTGTCAAAAAAAACTGTTTTGCTAACTGAGAAAAATACATAAGATGCGTTTCAATTTGGTGTGAGAAAGGGAATTCATTCGTAATTCGTACAGTGTTGTTTTTGATGTTCAATAGGTTTCTGTAAAAATGTAAATGTGTAATGTACGACAAGATGTAAAGTAGTAAAAGTGTTGGGTGCGAAGTGTGAACTATACGTAACTATACACAGACAGATACCTACACAGATTACAAAATACATGGGCAAGCTGAGAACTGAGAATCGAGAATCCAGAGTCAAGAGTAAAGAGTAAAGAAATCCCTCGTGGTGTTTTTTTTATCCAAAATCCAAATCCAAAAGTATCACGTTTTTTAGCCAAAAAGCTCAGGATAAATGTTTGGACTTTGAGGCAAAGCCGGTATCACTACCAACTACCTCTATACAGGATAAAGACAGTAGTTACATAAGCATATATTGACTTGTACTTTCTACTTTCTGCACTCTGCACCTACTGCTCTTTTTCTTCATTTTCTGTACTTTGGAGCAGATCCGCGTAGTAACGTTGCACCTCTCCACAAGCTTCATACCGTCAGTCAACAGGACAGAAAAATAAAGAGATTTTCCTATTTTCCTCCACCTATACCTTCCGAGTTTGAAAAGGAAGAGGAAGGAAAAGAATATCGGGGAAATTGGGTACAATAAAGAGAAAACCATGTACGATGTACGATGCACTATGCACTGCACATAAACAAATAAATAAATATGTATACTAATATATCTACAGCTATTTTTTGCTTTGAACATTGAGTATTGAGCATTGTAGCTGAGAAAGAGAGAAGAGGAAAAACAAGGCTTTACTTTAAACTTGGATTCGCATTTACATGTACACTTACTTACACTTACTGTATACAGTTTGTACATAGCTTTCGCTTAGGTTTGGGGTGGTTGCCTAGAGGGCGGAGGAAAAGGAGGAAACGGAGGTGGGAATCGGAAAGAAAGTAACAAGTCTCTGCAAACTACGAACTACGAACAGACCTCTGAGTGTCGGTTTTGTTTGGATTAGACTGGTTTGTCGGCAAATCGGAAATCCCTTTGATTTTTGCCTTTCGCCAGTTTAGTTCAAAATTCAAAATCCTGTCCTATACATCATGATAACGATAAATAAACATTCACAATCCTTAGAGCCATATGCAGAAAAGTTCACAATGTACAATGTACAGAGTACAGATTACAGTAAAAGTTTTAAACATGTCTCTCGTTTCTTGTTTTCTCTTTTCCTTCCCTATGTATTTATTTCCCTTAATATTAGACCCATCGTCGTCCTTCCTTAATTTTAACGGACAATTAAATACAAAACTCAATGCTTTTATTATATTTTTTATGTATAATGTATAATGTCAAATGTCTAATTTTCTTGATTTAATTAATTTCAGAACCCACTTCAAAAACTATAAGACTCCAAACTCCAGACTGAAGATGGAGCACATGGACCCAATGGACGACACGGAGATTCAAGAGAAGGTGGAGTCCCTCGTGGGGAAAGGAATAAAAGTTTTAGACTGTGAAAAGAGTACTTCATTTCAGACGACGGAAGTACTACTAGTAAATGGAATCCCAGTCCCCTTGAGTGGAGAAGAGGGGGCACGAGTGAAGAAAGCCTTAATGACTGGACAAGTCCCACCGGGAGATCTCCTAAATGAAATTTTGATCCGTGCTGGAATATTGAAAAGTCCCGTGGAATTGGATTGTACAATGAATGTCAAGTCCACAACAAAGACGACAGAGCTTTTGACACTTCGAGATAAGAATGGGACTGTGGTGGATGAGAGGATGAAGGAGGTGGAGGAGGACAATGAATTTCAAAGGGAGAGTAAAGAGGTATGGAAAAAAGAGGATGATCCCAATGAAGAGGAGTTGAGGAAAATGGGGAAACGAGTTGAGAGGATCAATGTAAATATCCCTCCAAACTCTGCAATAGCAAGAGCATCAGAACAAATACCAAGGACAAGGACAAAGACAACCTCATCATTCTCTAGTCAGTCGGATTTAGATGAAGAATTGCCCATAAGAAAGGAGACAGTCACATCCACATCCACATCAGCAATGACAATGGCAGGTACGAGGACAACACCAAGTCCAACATCAACATCAACTATGGTAACGGAGCCAACAGTCGTCAAACGTCACGCGTATGTTTGTGGAGCAACTGACATTGAAAATGTGAGTAGTCCATCTTCTACTTGTTCTTTGATTTCTCCCGAGATTTCTACACCTAATTCTACTAAATGTGCTTCTTCTTCTTCTCCTCCTCCTCCTTCTTCATGTGTGATGCCTCTCAATGTTTGTACGTCTACTGAAACTCGTACTGATTCAGCTCCCGTTTCTGTTCCCCGTCCAAATTCTTTAAGTCACTTGTTGTCACCGTCTGAGCAGGCGAGACATCATCTAGTTCATCCATCTATTAGTCAGAATCAGTATCAGCATCAGCACCCCAATAGTAATAATATTGCAGAAACCGTCTCGATTCATCATCCTTCTCGTGTTCGTCCGACTTCTGCTCCTCCACCTCCTCCCTCTCAAACCCAGAACCAGAACCAGAACCAGAACGAGCAACAACTAGCTGTAAAAACAATAGAAAATAATGTACAACTGACCTACTTGGACCCGAGTGCGGGCACTCTCTATGCTGAGTTAAATGGAGTCCCTGTTAGAGTTTCCTATGAAACCTTTGTGTAACATATTTAACATGAAATAATCCGTATTCTGTACTTAATTATTAAATTATATACTTTTTTTTTAAAAAACGCAGGAACTTGATTTCTTGAGAAACT
Source organism: Sminthurinus signatus (assembly GCA_019776565.1). Lineage (NCBI taxonomy): Eukaryota > Metazoa > Arthropoda > Collembola > Symphypleona > Katiannidae > Sminthurinus > Sminthurinus signatus. The sequence continues at coordinate 9,961 of JABASP010000525.1, forward strand.
CAAAAAGTATAAAGCACACATCATATGTACAATGTACACAGTTTTATCTTTTATCCTCCGTCCTCCGTTCACTACGCTTTAAATTACAATTATTGTACATATTACATAATATTATTAGCTGTTAATTCAAAGTTGTTATTGTTTTATTTTACTTGACTGTTACAAGTTACAAGTGATGAATATATCCAAAGAATTTAATTCAAAGAACGCCAAATGATAAATAATGACACGGTATAAAATATAAAGTATAAAGTATAAAGCTGAATAAAAGTTATTTATTTATGTAATTATTATTATTATTTTTTTATTACTGTTTACTGTTGATTTTTATTCTGATATTTCTATCAAAAGGTTTTGCTTCCTGGAACCACGTAATATTGTTTGTAGATAAAATATAAAATGGCAGGTTTTACGAAGCTACTTGCCATTCATTTAGTTTTACTTTTGAACTACGATGCAGGATTTGAAATGTAGGGAATTTTATGTACTTTTTACATTTCATCTTGATCTTTATTGTAAAAAATAAAATCTAAAACCGTGAAATCGTTCAACGTTAAAGTAGATAATATAAAACGTAACAACCAAACCCTCTTGTTTCGATTTCTTGTTCTACTTTCAGTCTTGAAATACAAGTTGTAATTTACTCTGTTGTAAAACTATAGTTACGTTCAGCTACGTACTTTTTACATTGGAATTTAGAATTTTGTCCGCCAGCAGCAGCAAGATGGATCAAATATCAAATGGTTTTTACTCTCCTCTGTTCTCCGTACCATACAAGAAATAGGAATCTATAGTAAACAAATTCCTTGAATCTCGAGTCTCCAATCTAGAGAATAGAGAATATACTTTGAAGAGCTGATACAGAATAGAATATGACAAGCATTTCCTACTACACGCATATAAATTGTAAATTGTAAATACACAAGTTCCTGCTACTCCTGATTCTAGCTCAAACTCTAATCAAAGAAATGAACTATGCGTGTTATTTGTTATTTATCCCTTCTCTTCCAATTTAAATTTAGAGCTGTGAATTGTACTTGAACTTAAGTGGGATGGAATTTAGTGGAAAACTACTGGATTTACACTTCACACTGTAATACAACGAAATACAAAATACAGATAATTGATGACGAAAGTCGCTTTCATTGTACAAGATTCTTTTTAGTCTTTTAAATTCCAAAAAAATTTCAAAGTTCGCTGACAATGGTTTTTTGACTTTTGACTATCAAAAAATGAAATCAAAAAGGTTAGGTTAAAACAAAATCTTACCGTTTAAAATTTCAAGGTAAACATGGAAGATTTCAGAAAGAATATTATATATTATTTACCGAGTACAAAACAATAAACAATGAACAGAAGAAATAGGAGCTGCTTTGAAACAAAATTCCAGTTTCATGAAACTCATGATTCATGATGCTGTGATCAGTGATCAGTTTCAGTAATAAGAAATAGATAGATGGATTGTAATTTGTGTTATATTGAGGATACAGAATTGAGAATTGAGAATCGAGAATCAAGAGCTGGAGGCAGTATCAAATACTACAAACTACAAACTGCAAATATGAAACAGAGTATCCAAACTCCAAACATGTGAAGTTCATATTCCGAGTTTGGAATTTATTCGTAAACACTAGAGAGGAAATGGAGAGAGTTGCTCTAGTTTTCCCAGAGTATCAAGTATAGATTGTAGATTGTAGATAGTTGTTTGTATCCCATGGACGACGCAAGACGGAAAAAGCAGGGTCGTGCATGTGTGGACCTCTTAATTTGACAGTGAAAGATGCTCCTCCAACTCTCTTCTACTTATTCCACTTCTTTCCTTCCTTCTTCCAGTCTACAGTCTACTCATGGAGAAAAGATGAATTCTTCCTCTTTCTTTTCCTGGCTTTCACTTTCAGGTTTCCTTTACATTTTGCACAAACTACGATGGGAGTGCGTGTTGCAGTTTGTAGTTTTTAAATCATCTTCTCCGAGTAATAAACGCACGCTTGTAAATTGTAGATTGTAGATACACTGTGTATGAAGAATCGTGATTATGTACATGTATTAGATTATTCAAGTAATTTAAATGCTCCAAAGCTCACTTATTCTTCTTTGTTGTCTAAAATAAAAGAGGTTCCCTTTTCTCATATTTTGTAGCAACAGCAGCAGCAGCAGAAGCAGTGAGCAACAAAGTTTTGAACCTTTTTTTCAATACACAATGCACAGTACAAAAACGGATAAAGCTAAGCCCAATATTTTCATTACACAGTGAAAAATGATAAAACTCAGGACTCAAAAACAGCCCTGGCTTTGGCTCCCGATTCATTTTTGTATTTGAAAGTTTAGGGTGTTTTTATAACTCCTCTTCTTTTCCTTTGAACTTGAATCTTGAATCTTGAATCTGGTGTCTTCAATTTGGGAAGTTGATGTCTTGAGTCTTCAGTCTTTAATCTTGAGATGTGAGATGATAATAATATAAAAGATACAAAATACAGTATACAATATAATAAAACCAGAGTAGAGATTGAAGATTGAAGGATTTGATATGAAATAGGAAAATGATTCACACAATAAAAAGGGAGACAAGCAGTAAAAGACAGATAGAGATAAAAGAACTAAAATACAATACACGCGAGTGCTCAGAGCTCGTCCGCTCGCGCTGCATCTCTTTGTTCTTTTCCTCTGTTCCTTTCCTGTATTTTGAGAGGATTTTGACCAGGGAGAGAAAATAAATGTCAAAATTTTCTGCTGACTCAACAACATTTTCATTTTCTTGTTCTTTCTTTTTCTTCCTCCTCCGAGTTGCTCCTCTTTTAACTCTCAACTCTCAATTCTCAATGCTCAATACACAGTGCTCCGCGCTCAATTCACTTTGGAAGGAGCCGTTTTTACTTTCACTTTCTTCCCCGTCTTCTTTCGTCTGTGATTTACAACTTGTGAAGATTCTTTTTTGACTGCTTCCCTTTTACTCAGTGGATCCTGGTATTGAAAAAAGAGAGAGAGAGAAAGAGAGAGACATGTAGAATGTAGAGAAATTCTCAATTCTCAGTGTACTCAACCTCAGCACACCAAGTCAAACCAAACCAAACCAAAACTGGGCTGCACTAAACGGGGAATTGAATTATTATTATGCATTATTTCCACAACTCTCGTCCTCTTTCTTCACTCTTCTCCTGATCTTCCATGTCTGTCATGTTCAACGTGGTGCAAACTAAAAACTACAACCTACAACAAATTCTACAAACCGACAATATTACAAAACAGAGCTTTTCCACAGACCGCAAACTCCACAATACTTCACATTTCACATGGACTTGAAAAAATTGAGCAAAAACAAGACGATGCACGTTAAACGTTACACGTCCTGTCGACTGTCTACTGTCTACGTCTAACGTCTACACTCTACACGTTTTCATTTCACAGTCACTTTGCTCCAAAGTTCCACATTTTGTTTCCCCATGATTTCAGTTCTGTTCTATAACTTTACTTTTTTTAAAAACAAAGTATTACTTTTATACACGCATTATATGTTAAATTGTACTAGAAGCAGAAATAAATAGACAGTAGGTGACATCTTTATGAACAATGTATGGATATTATACTAGTTACTGAACTTTTACTTTGTTTATCAAAATTTCACATGATGTTTGACTGGAGAAAGTTGAGTCCCTGGATGAGTTAGTGATCATCAGTCAGTAATTCATGTACAATGCACAGTGCACAGTGTACAGTGTACAGTTTACAGTCAGTCAAAAAGTTATGAATGTCTCTCTCTGTTGTTTTCATTCTCCCGTTGGCAAAATTCCACTTTGTTTGTGTGTTGTGGAATATTTGGAATGTGAAACTCTCGTCTCTCATCCTTTTTTAAAGGTAAACCGTAATTTCCAGTTTCCAGTTTCCAGTTTAAGTTTGCAACTTTTACAAGGGGAAGTTTGGCTGTAAACTGTAAACTGTATCGTAATCATCTGGTATCTGGTGTAGAAAATAGAAAAGTAGCCGACTTAAAGTTGCTGGTTGCTGTGTTGTTTGTATACTGTATACACATAATATATTATACATTCATTGTCCTACATTTTCTTCAGTTGGATGGAAAATGCCTTTGTTATTATTAAATTAAATCATGAGTTATGAATCACCATCAACCATCAACCATCAACTTTCCCTCTTCTCTCTTTAAATGTTGTTGTGTTATGTTGTGTGGGAATGAAATGAGCAATAATAGTTACTCCAAACTCCAAACTCCTACCCTGTTACACACCACTACGTTTTGCAACCCTCAGGACTTGGGACGTTCACTTAAAAAATAAGAGAGCCATTATTATGAACAATAATGGTTAAAATTAAAAAGCAAGACGGAAGTGTAATGCTCAATTTATAGGTATTTAATGAATTCCCAGCGGCTTGTACAATCTACCCACATTTTATTATGTAACAAAACTTGTAAAACACGTAACACGTAATACAGTGAAATTCAGAGAAATTTGAATCAACAGGACAGAGACAGTGTACAATGCACAACTACATGTAAGCAGAAGACGTAGCCAAAGTTACATAATACACATAACATATAACATACAGAGAGTAGCGAGGAAGAGAGACGTTCCGTATTCAGTATTCTCTTGTTAATTAAATTTCTGTTAGAAATTTTACCTGAGGCTATGGAAATACTGACACATAGTCAAGTCTCAAGTTGGTCTAATTGAGAAGGAAGAGCAGGAAGAGAGAAAGTCTAGAGTCTAGAGTCTGGAGTCTGGAGTCTGGAGTCTCAAGTTTCCATTCTCAATACTCAAATCTCAAATCTCAAGGGAAAATTGAATTGCTCTCTGCTTCCCGTCCAAACAAACACCAAGGAGTTTACAAATACTTTAAATACATTGCGTATAAAATATGAATGTATGTGCAGTTGGACCAGTACAAAGAACCTCTGTAAAATATTTATCAAGCGCATAGTGTTTGGTCGTGGTGGTTGGCTTGACAAACCATCTAGTAAATCAAAGAGGAGTCAAAATGAAACTTATTATTAAGGCAACTCAAAAAATGCTCCAAAGCAAAAATTTGCGCTTACAGATACTCCTTTAAAACCGTTCGCCATCTATGTACTGGTTTTTAAACTAACGTAATCATAAAGGACTTCATTACTTAGCAATGGCTAAAAAATTTCAAGGAAATCTGTAAGCGCAAATTTCTTTTTCAAGCATTTTGTGGGTTGCCTTACTTATTATGTAAAGAATCTAAACTACAAAGCTGTCAATGTTTTAAAATACTCGTGTCAATAACATATTGAATACTTTTGAGAATGTGAATACGGGAGAGCTGCACTCGGATTTTTCTGACAATAAAAAAATGAAAACTTTTTCAAAAAAGGATTAACGCATAAAAAATATTTATTCATACTGTTAGTACAACTGTAATCAAAAGACCTAGATGTAAAACAGAGAAGGAGGAAGAAAAAATTACATCTCAAAGAATAATCATTATAAAAAAAGAATCCTGCCTTCATCTCCTCCTAACTGTCACAATTTTGACAATGAAAGTAAAGAATAAAAGAGGAGCTGTAAGAAAGAAAAGGGTCAATTTGTAGAACACATGCATATGGACATTGTTCTTTCCTGTTCTGTTCTGTTCTTTGTCGTAGATTTTACTTCAAAACATGGTATTCTTCATTTGTTTTTACTGCATCTGTCTCCAGTCCAAATAGTCATACTCCAAACTCCAAACTCCAGATTCTTTTATTTTACCTCAAAGGATGAGATGATGAAAACGTGAGAATGAGAGAGGAAAATGAGGAAACGAGAAAAGTGGTTCATTCCTCATACGAGCACATGCTCAATTTACAATTTACAGTTTAACATGGTCGCTGTGAATGTGTCTTGAACAGTGTAAATTGTACAATGTAAAATGTACAGAGTGCAGAGTACCGAGTACCAAATACACAGAGTGTGGTTAATATAGGAAGATCATGCATGTGAAAATAGTTGTGGCGACCGCCTCGTCTTTATTGCCACCAGGGAATTACACTAGCAAAGACTGATTTCCCTTTTTACTCCTCTCCATTTCATGCATATAAATGCTCTCACAAGCTTCTTCCTCCTCTACCTCTTCCTATCCATGTAAAACTTTTATGCAGTCACACAATGACAAAATAGCAGAACAGGAGCCAAATGCAGGAGGAAAGCAGAGAACTGAAGAGGAAAGAGAAGAGAGAGAGCCTTTACTTTCTCCTTCTTCCGTCGGGAGAGAAAAAAAGAGTAGCAACATATTGTGAAAATGGCAATGGCCGTGGCAAAAAATGAGTTGAAAGTGAAAGTTGAAGTAAGCATGCATAACATAACATACAATACAATACATCTGCAATATACTTTCTACTTTCTACATATTATATAATGCTCACACTTCTCATTTTCATTCCACTTACACATTAGTCTATACATACTATGTGTAATATATGTAGATTTACATATATGTATGTGCAAGGAAATAAAGATTTTTTATTTCAAGAAACCCTCCTGTGCGGATGCTACCGGATGACTAACTTGAACCGTCCAGCACCAACATTTTGAATTTTTCCATATATTTATACAATGTACAGAGTACAGAGTACAACCTCTCACAAACTTCCTTGTAAAAATCCATGTGATTTTACCCCTGTCCCAACTCCCAACTTTCCATCTTTTCTCACTTTTTCTCCAGTCTACTGTCTACTGTCAACTTCTTACATACAAAGTGTGGGTGTTTATACTTTATACTGAGTTTACATGATGATGAATTCTCCATGGTTTTTATCATTGTCTCGTGTCTCGTGCCTCATGAAAATTTTGCGACATGCTCAAAAACTTTATGGCAAATTGCAACGCTACGGTACTAATAATAAATTATCTTGAAATACACATACACACATATATATTATAATATATAAAGAGGAAATACAAAATGAGAAATACTTTAAAATGTCAACTTTCAAAGCATTTCCTTTTTCTGTAGCCCAGTTCAATGTTCAACTCTCGTTTATGGTCATAAGCTCTCACAAATTATTTAATGCCCCACCATTTTCTCAACCATTTTTCAAATTTCAAATTTTACTTTGGAATCTAGATTCTAGATTCTAGATTTTCTAGAATACAGAATAGAATCATGTTTAACCTATAATTTATCATGTAATGCAGAGGAAATGAAAAGAAATTTCACAAAGGAAACACAAACAACAATTATTTTGCTATTGTTATTGTTATTATTATTATTACTAGATATAGTTTACACATTTGGCATTAGAAGTTTTGGAAAATGTACAAGTAGGTATTTCTTTGATAAATATTTCACCTAATCCTCACTGATCTCTCTGTACTCTGTACTTTGTACTCTCAACTTTGAATGAATGATGATTTTCTTATTATTTACTGTTATTTCCTTTTTATGGACATTTTATGGCAAATGGCAAATGTAAATGAGTCTATACTCAAAACTCAAAACAAGGAATAAAATATTATGTATAATAAATTACTATAAAATGCAATACATAATAAGTACATTAAATTTCTAAAGCATCTTTACATCTTTGTTTGTTTGTAACTGGAATTACCAAACATCAAATAGGAAATACCAAATACTTTTGCCTCAAATTTTATAAATATTTGAACTCGGAATGCATAAATTCCAGGATGGAAAAGCAAACAGTTATCAATATCATGCATTTTGTATTTTCTATGCTTTCCCAAACAAAAAAGAAATGGAAATACTAGTACTAGTAATTACGAATTTGATTTCGTATGGCGTATGGAGTATGTGATATCAAAGGGGAATAAAATGAATTTTAGATTTTTTAGTACTATTGATTCATCCTCTTGATAAGGAATCTGAGGTTGAGAATTGAGGATGGAGAATCCAGCATTTTATACATGGGGTATTACCATTATTATTATGACATGTTGTACTTTACATTTGTACATGTATATATTTGATGAAATTCGGAACCTATCCAAAAAACATGGGAATGAAGGAAATAAAGGAAACAAAGTCTGAGAATAAACTGCGTTATTTACTCGTAATACGGTTAATAATAATAATAATAACATAACAATACAGTGAATACAGATAAAAGCAGGGCATTGTGGATTGTGGATGCAAATGGGCATGTGTTGTGAATATTACTATTTATATTTATATTTATCTGTGGAGTATGTAGTGAGACGTTACAAATTTCCACACTTTACACTTGTTCAAAACATAACGTAACATAATATGTAATCCATGTATGTAGGATAAAGTCACAGCATACGGGGAACAGGAGCAGCCTGTCGCCTTTCCCTTGTCGAAAACCTCATAAATATAAATCCAGATTGCACAACAGCAACCCAACACAACACACAACACAACATAACACAACTACATCATCGAGTTAATGGGTTAAACGGAAACGGAACACTGGATTTCCTTCTTGGATGGATGAACGAATGAATCATGTGGATTTGGAGATCCTAGAATCTGAATACTGTATATGTATAATGAATACTGTAATTCTTCTGCAGTACAATTTCCAGTAGATCTCGTCTAAAATCTAGAATCTAGAATCTAGAAGCTAGAATATCAGTAATCAGTAGCTGTAACATATTCTTCTCTCCAACTCCAGCTTTTCTGTTTTCTGATATTGATTCTTCATTTTCCCCAACTGACTGACTCATAATAGTAGTAATTATTACGTACTATTTCATTACAAATTATCATGCATTATGTACGCTCAAGCGGCTTCTCTGAAAAACTCTGAAGATGCAAATGATGCAGTACAGAGTACAGATATTCAATCAAATGAATGAATAATAAACTTTCATGTGCCTTGCCCAAGTTGAGCGTGAAGGCGTTTATTTGTAAATATGTCAACAAAAATCAAAGCCAGATTGAAAAGGAAATTGAAAATGTTTTCATTTTTCCAACACATTTTACATCAAATCTAGTTAAATTGTGAATAAAGTCAGAGAATTAGCATCTTTATCAAGAGGCAGAAACCCGAGACACTAGTCATTAGAATACCGTATATCGTAATAACAATAATAATAGTAATAACAAAGACAGACTTTGTTTTCGTGTGTTGACAAACCCAAACGAGGATTCGGATTTGGAGTTGAATTTGGATTTGAATTTGAATTTGGTCTTCATGCTCTCGTTTGTCTAAAATGAGAAAGTACATCATGTAGTCATGTAGTAAATCATCACGTCGAGTATAGAGCCAAATAAAGAAACGAGACAAAGATTTACATGATATTTCGGAATTTGGTATCCCTCTTGTGGATGGATTTTATTATACTGATATTACAAATATGTGCTGGATTCATAAAGGGATGTTTTAAATACTATCGTTGGAATGAAAACTGAAAATTAGTGGCTAACATCAAACAAAACTTGGGCTGTACACTGTACACTGTACACTGAATACCAAAAGCATTCATCAGTTATTTTTTCATGCGTACCTAATGAGCTTAGATCCCATTTTCATTCCAGCTCTCATTTAAGCCTACATTCTATCTGTACATGATATTCTTTACTTCATCTTCCTAACTCTCGTATGTAATGCTGTCTCGTAGCATACAAAAAACACAATGAAAATGGAAATTTTTCACCACGTTCATAGTTTAAGGTCTATAGTTTTGTTCATTAAATGGTCAATCCACAATTCAAAATTCACAATTCATAAGCTTTACAAGTTGCTGGTGTAACTTTTCCATTCTACATTTTCATTATCTGGTATTTTACTGTAAAATAAATAAACCGCGCGCAATGCTTTATTCATTCAAATTTTTTACTTTGAATGCCGGACTTTGAAAGTCAGATCCTTTATTATTTATTTTTTTAACTTTCAATAATAATTATTATTGTAAATTTTCGTAACGGACACAGTTTTTTAATGTTGAGTAGTAAATAGCAAAACACAAATGGACACTGGTGGCTGATGGCTGATGACTGATGACTCTTTTCAAATTTCCCAAAGGTACATACATGTTTGAAGGGGCGAGCATTTATATTTATTCTCATTAATTTCATAAAAAATCAAAACACTTATCCAAAATCGAAGAGTGTCGTGAAGATTTTCTTCATTATTTCTTTCTCTTTCACCTTTTGTATCTTTCCTGGTAATTTTAGCCGGTTCATCTCTTAGTCATGTGTTATGTTTTCATTCATTTAATTTGTTCAACCATCTACTTGAAAACAAGGCCCTTGACAAAAGACAAAAGGAACCTTTTTGTTCTAACATCGAATGAGCAGATGTAGAAAAAGACAGAAAGACAGAGAAGGACAAGAGACCAGAGTACATTACATTTTTATCAATAGGAAAGAGAGGTGAGGAATCAAGTCAAATATACAGCACTTACATCTTACATTCCACTTTACACGCACAGCAACAGACAACAGACCACTTGCCCTCTTTCCTCGTTTTCTACGTGGAATGTAGAATACAGAATGTAGAGTCCAGAGTCCAGAGTCCATTTACTATAGTCATTCATTCTATTAACCTCCCTTTGTGCTGTTGTTCAAAGTAGTGTCTGTGAGTGGGAATGAGTACAAGTGGAGAAATCCACTTATGTATCAACTGCTCTATTTTGTGCAGGTTTTACGATATTCATCATCAAACATACACAATTTCACCTGAATCCTTCTAAAACTAATATAATAATAGCTATTTCATCCGGTATGAAGTATTTCCCTAGAAATGTTATGTACAACATATAAAGAGTACATATAAAAGAGGCGTTTGGGAGCTCTTTCATTTGCAAGAATTTGATTGAACAAACAGACCAAGTTCAAAAGTGGAATTTCCCAGATTTAGATTCCTTTCATCTTCTATTTTGCTCTTGTTGCCTTTTGTTGTTGCTGTTGCACATGTACTTTTGTTGGTGTAACTTGGGCATTTTTCTCTGTCTCAAGTCTCAACTTTCTCCAGTCTGGAGCTTGCAGTTTGGATTCTGAATTCTGAATGAAAGACAAGTTTGAAATGTTAATGTTGTCAACAAGGAAGGAAGGAAAAGGAACAAGAACAAGAACAATGCATTGCAACGCTAGGTAATGGGATGAATGAAAGAGGGAAGGAAGAAGGAGAGCAAAACAGTCATCTTCTACACAACTATAATCGTAAATGAAGAGACAGAGGATAAAGATGAGGACGAGAACGAGAACGAGAACGACGGGACGTGTAAGTAAAGACAAGTCAAGTCAAGTCAAGTGAACCAGAAAGTACAAGAAACACAGCACACTCCACTGTAAAACGTACAATGTAAACTGTAGTGTCTTGTAGCTTGTACTGTAGTGCTTTTGACAAAGTCGCCGTAATAGAGATATAATGCCACGTTTAGGTGTATTTGTGGAGTTTACCGAGTTGAGAGTTAAGTACGAGGGAGCAGGAAAATCTAGAGTATAGAGTCTAGATTCTAGAGCTTAAATTCTTCTTCCGCCTTCCGCTCTCTCTATGTATGTGAATATAATAATTTGAATAGTTCCTCTTTCCTCGTGCTGAGACGGCGAAGGAGAAAGAAGATGAGACGGCGACAGACGTAAAGACAATGGAAGAGTCTCAAATCTCATTACTGTTAATCGCCACGGTCACATTTCTTCATGTCGTCTACTGTCTACTGTGTTCAGTGTTCATCCCTCCCCTTTAAACCAGGAGCATCAGTCTGACAGTACTTGACGTTACTTTGGATTTTGAATTTGGAATTTGATTGTGAGAGTTGATTGGAGTCTCTTCTTAGTCCTCAATTTTGCAGATAGTCATAGTCATAGTCATAGTCATCGTCACGGTCACCATTCTTACATGCATAAAGTCATCATCATCTTTTCCTCTTCTGAGTATTCTATATACTAAATATTTGCAGTTTGCAGAAAGTAGGAAATCCCATTATATTCAAAGTCGGAACCGTTCTATGCTAATTGCATTCAAACTCTCACATTTTCATGAGGCGAAGAGAAGGTTGGAGCTTTTGCTTTGCTTTGCTTGGATTTTGAATCTGTGATGATGATGATGATGATGATGAGGGCAAATGTGTCTGTGAGCGTGACTCTGATTCTGATTCTTATTCTCATTTCCCATTTTCCAACAAGTCTGTTTTCATTGTCATCGACATAATTGTAAGGATGATTTATGGCGTAATTGCTCTCATCTTTTTGCAATTCCGTCCCGTTCCATCTTCATGGATTGTGAATTGCACTTAACTCCTTCTCTCAATCTCTTCATCACCCTCTTTGGCTCTTTGGCTTTCTCTTCCGCTGTGTAAGCCTTTATCTTTACAGGTCTGCAGAGAAAGAGGAACTGAATATTTCCACTCCACTCCTCCTCGCCCTTACGACCTGCTGCACATCTTAATCACCTTAATCAAATATGGAAAATGGAGCGGTTGTAAATTTTGACTAGAGGGCTAAGAGCTGACAAAGTCATTCAGTATATATATATTATATGTAGTATCTAGTATCTAATGTATTTATGACTATACTTGTTCTGTTCTCTCTGTTCTCTGGTTTATTTCGAGGAAGGAGTCTCAATTACCGTGATTTTTCTAATGCAGATAGCTAGAGATTGTAGATATACTTTATGCATCCTCAAACCTCTAGAATCTAGCATCTAGTATCTAGTGCAGGTAGGGCTTTTGCAAAATATTGCAAGCAGAGCTTTGGGCAGGAGCAAATTTTTTCAGGCTACAGACTACAGAGTACATGCAAAAGCTTTCAAACCATTTCGAGCTGACTTCCGGAAACTGATCAGGATCATTCATTCATTTTTTACTGTCCAGCCCTCGCAAGGTGGATGACTATGAACCATTTTATTTTGTACATTCTGCCTACTAACTACACACGGATCGTATTTCTTTTCTTTATTGCGGTCTACTATTTAGTATGATCTGATTTGATCTGGCTTTGGCTTTGATTTCGATTTCGATTACGATTACGATTTCGACTTCGAGTTAAGTTTCCAGTACTGAACTGAATGTGGGTTCAAAATGAAATCCGGAGGATCCGATAGATCAAATCCAACCGGTGTATTTTGTCCCATCTTATACCTAATCCTTGACATCCTTAACTTCATCTTAATCCCAGCTTCCTCACGTTTTATACTCTTATATCACCAAATTTTGTGATTGATTTGACCCATCGAAAGTATCTCCGAAAGTCGGAATCTAAAGGGATGCAGAATGCAGTAAAATATTATTATTATCGTATTATTTTGAATTTATCTGTAAATTCATTCAAAATATTTTAATGTCGTACAGTACATATTTTCAAGCAATTTCTTTAGCCTTGAGACTTTGAGAAAAGAAGTAGTTTTGTAATAGTGGAGACTGGAGGGAAAGATATGAGGTAGAAGGGTAACAAAAAGTAAGACGGAATGTATAAAAAAAGTACATATTATAATGATCCGCAAATATGTATATACATTATACAATGCATAGATGCATGATGCATGTAGAAATGAATAGTAAATATTTTATTATTATAGCTCATAAAAAATCCGAGTAGTAAAAATTGACTGTTTCACATGCAAAAGAGGTACGACTACCAACGTGTATAGTGTACATTGTACATTTTACATTGAATACACAGTTACAGTACAGGGGGAAGAAAGTGGTGGGATGGAGTGGAGAGGGCAGAAAGTTGTTGAGTGAAAAGGTCCAAGTTTTGCCATGTCATGAAATTGTGGAGTGAAGCGAGCGAAGAAAAACCGGAGAAAGTACTCTGATACATGGAGACATGGAGACATGGAGTACGTGGAGGAGTGAGGAGTGTCAGCGGACGAGGGGATCAAGTAAAAGGAAGAGAAATAAACTCTTTATAGGTAGGAGAGGATTTAAAGTTTTCAATCTTTAAAGCTACTCTTACTCCAACTCCAACTGTAGTCTACCAAATTCAACTCGTCCCACGTCCCAAGTCCTGGGTCGCTGTAAGTTGTATCATACACAATGTGTATTACACATTCTATATTACACAGCCACACATATAGATACTTGTACTGTACTGTACTGGAGTTTTGGACAGAGTCCTGAAGAGACGCTGTAAACTGTACACTATACACTGTACAAAGAATGTGTAATACCCAACTTACAACTCACAACTCACTCACCCTACTCCTTAAACGAGGAAAGAGAAAGAGAGACAGAGAGTGAGAGAGTAAGAGAGAACGTCTAAGTGAAAAACTGTAAGAAGAAGAATGTACGTAGGGTACGGAGTACGCAGAGAAAGGGAGAAAGAGAAAGCCAAGAGAAATGAGACTTTCTCCATTGCGAGGGAAAAGCACCGTAAAGTTTCAAAATGTCTATATCAACTACCAAGCACAAGTGATAGAACCCGTCTAACGTCTACCGTCTAATAGTAGAATTGTAGAATGAAGAGTGTAGAATGCTCTGTTTTGTATGTACTTCGTATAGCTATATATGTCATGGAATGCATGAATCTCCGGCATCCTGGACCGGCCTTCGTTCCCGAGTACATGTCTGTAGTGGCATTTGGTACTTGGTATAGCCTAGTCAATACTTCGGCCTGGTTTGGTTTGGTTTGGTTTGGTTGTATCTCCACCAGAGCAAGACAACCTTTTTGTGGATCATTAATTCCTCTGCCTGGGCATTACTTACAAACATAAACTTGTCTCTTGCCTATACAACCGAAATACTCAGATTTGTATATTTCCCCCACTTTCTCCTCTCCTGTTCCATCGTCTTGGTCTTCTTCCTCCTCTTTCTATGCAGAGGAATATCTATATCTTGAATGTACAATATACCATGCACAATGCACAACAACATATAGTTACCTATGATATGAATACTTATGTACAGATAGGCAAAGATGCGACTTGAAAAGTCCATATGACACTCTTACCTTTTTAGTTGCCTTCTGTATGTTCTTATAGATACTTGCATTCGTCATGGCCTCTCCACTTTTTCAACTTTTATTCCCGCCATCAAATGGGCAACTTGTTTCTTGTTTCTTACCCTGTTCTGCGTGTCCAAGTGCAGGTCCGTTCTTGTAACTTTTGTACATCAAAATTTTGAGCTCAACTACGTCCCCTTGACACATCATTTACCTATGCGTCTAAAGAAGTGGAATATTTCAGTAACAAGGAGTTGTATTGAAACATTTAAAGCTTTTAATGTCGATTGTCTATCCATAAAAACATGACTTTCAGAGGTCATCACAGGTCAGAAATCTAGAAAATGTTTTAAAACACAAATTTTTTATCCATTCTTAATTTAAACTAGCTTTAAGGATCTTGGGTTAAAGTTAAATGATCACACCAGCTTTTAAAGTTTTTTATGTTTGTGGATATTAATAACATACGATATCTAGCAGAAAATCAAATTCCTGTCAAATTTTTACAGCTAAATTTTTGATGCATAAATTAAAAAAACAATGGCTGAAAGGGTTTATGATTTTCAGAGCATTAAAAATGCTGCATCAAAAAGGAGCTCAAAGTAGTACAAATAGTGTGAGTTGATGCAAAATTTCTTGGAAACTTGAAGGTACAAAAAACTAAAAGTAAACGGCTACGAGATGTATCTTGAGTCTAGAGTCTTGAGCATGGGTACAAAAAGTAGAAACAAGCAAGTGCATCTCGTGCATTGTACATTGTCCATGTACAGAGCGTAAAGTGTATAGTGTAGAATTTTCCACTACTATTGCCATCGTACGCTGAAAGGACCTTTTACTTTTACTTACTTACTTGTGCCATCTTTACTGCTCTGTGAAATAAAATAAAATGAAATAAAATTCCGTACAATCAAATAGTTGAGACCATTATAAAAGTAAAGTTTCCTCATTCCCCGTTCTTTTTTTTCTCTGGAAAATATTGAACAGGAAGAAGAGTACAGTGACTAGTGTCTAGTGTCTAAGGATGAGCTCTCTGTACTCTCTCCGTACTCCGCATGATATCAACTACAAATCCCCTTATTTCCAAGACACTGTTTTATACAGAAAATCAAAAATTTAATAAAGCTCAGCAGAATCAAATGTAGAGAATGGAACGGCTTTTTTGAAGAAAAAAAAACTGGTACCAAACTGAGCTGTGGACTGCTGCATATACAATATAAAGTACACTGTATACAGGCAATATAAAAAGTATCTAAATCGGGGTTATTTATTGCAATTTCTGTCCACTTTTCCTCTCTATCCTCCGTCTATAATATAAAATATTACATAAAACATAATACTCTTCCCTGTATCTTCTTTTTGTTCAAAAAAAATGAAAAAAACGAAGCAAATCAAAAAATAAAAAATAAAAAATAGTGTGAAGGATTTCAAATCTCAAGATGAAAAGATGAAAGGTCCAATTGTAAATAGATGGTCGATGATATTGATCAGAAATCTAAAGTTACAAAGAACCGAGAACCCAGCTTGACGAATCATTGTTATTGTATTATTACATTAATACCATTTCTTTTTCCTCGTCCTTGTCGTCGTCCTCGTCGTCGTTTTGTTTACTGTTCTAACAATAAGTTCACTTTCATGCCCACAAGATCTGTAGATTGTAGAATTGTAGATCTAAATCCAGATCCAGATCCAGATCTAGATCACAATATAGATACAGGTCCAAATTGTTTCTTGGAAACCGGATCTGGATACTGGATACTGGCTCCGGAATTGGATTGATACCATTGCCCTCAAATCAATCAGACAGTACAAAACAGTATTGGCCGAGCTCCTCTTCAGTCTTCCATCCTCCATCTTCACAGGCTCCTTCCATTTCTTAGAAAATACGGACAAGGAAAATGGAGACGAATTGTTTCTCCGTGTTTTTTATGGCATCTCATCCTCACTCACAATACACGTAGAATACTGTACACAGAGAAAGGAGAAAGAGACTCAAACGACGTCCAAAATGCTGCCCGTAAATAGATAGAAATGGAGAAAATGATGATGACGGTGATGAAGATCAGACCTGGAGGATGGAGGATGGAGAATCAGGATAGAAGATAGAAGATGCGGCAATTGGCAAGAAGGAGTAAATTAGCCTGAGTCTTGCCTCTTTTCTTTCTTCTTTCTTTCCTCCTTCCATTCTTCTTCCTCCTCTCGCTAAATGGTTCATAAGTTATGGAAGAGGAACGTAGAAGCACAAGGTAGTTGAAGCTGTAGTCGTAGTACTACTGCCACTACTAGTACTATCAGAAGAAGAAGAGGAGGAAGAAGAAGAAACTTGGATAACCCATAATTACGCTAATAAAATCCTTTGTGCCATTTCAAGCAGTCCAAACTTCACCACAAATAGAATGCGAAATAAAATGGAATGGAATATGGAATAGAATTAGCAAAGCACCATTCACCATTCACAAGTTTGGCATTCAGCATTCAAGAAATGAGGAGAAACTCCGACTGGCAAGACATACAAGTCGGCGGTAAGTTGAAAGTAGTAAGCAGTAAACGTTAAATACCTGGATCTCCATTCTCATGTTCTCAACGTAAAGAATTGAATATAAACTATAGGACCCAAAGCAAAAAAGAATCAACAAGAAGACGAGGAGAAAAAAAATGCGGATCCAGTTGAAATTGAAATTCACAATCCACCACCAAAAAGGGCCAGCCAAAAAAAAAAACTCGGCCCAAGGGCGCTTAATAACACTTAATCGAAAAAGAAAGTTTTGGCTGAGGATTGACGATGAGTTGAAGAGAAAAAGAAAGAGGAGTTGCGTTGTGTGTTGTGTGAGGATTGTACAGAAAAGAAATGGATATTCGTATCCGTATTCGTGTTGAGTATTGAACATTGAAGAAATGTATACATAAAACTGGTCAATTTGACGATTGACAAAGACAGCGATTGAGAAGGCCAGTGGCAGTGGTAGTGGCAATGGTAGTGGAAATGTCTATGCAAGTCGTAATGGCTACTTGGAAAAGGAATGAATGAAAAAGTGAGTGAGTGATCTAAGGGGGAAAATGGGATAGAATTGCCGCTTTTTAGAGTGGAGAATGTCCAAAGTCCTTGCTTATTTCCGTCCTCGTTGACAGATTTATTTTGGGCAATTCATCCCGTTGGCTCCAGTTCTAGAGTTCTCGAGTTTTCGAGTTTCCCAGTTTTCCAGTTTAAATCCAGGAATGTCTTATTCCTTCTTATTTTTTTTTCTTCTTGTCCTTTCTCCTTCCTCCTGCTTACTTTTTTCCTCTCATGCTAAGTGTTTTGTCATTTAAGTCCCATTTGAATAAATCCCCTTTCCTTTCATTTCTTTTTTCCCTCTTTTCTTTCTTTCATGTACGTTTATGTACAATATACAAAATATACATTGTAGATACTTGTGTCTTGTGTCTCTCCATATTTCCTAGTTACATTATGTAATGTTTTCCACTCACCCCTTTTTATGGGGCAAGTAAGAAAGTTTAACTTTCACCAGATATTTTCTCTTCCCTTTATTTCCGAATTCCATTTCCCCTTTGAAATTGAGATTGACTACATATTTAGGGCCCATTGTGCATTGTACATTGTACATTTTTAGTTTGAACAGTGGGCTCTTACTTTTTCACTTCTCACTCTTGTTCTTTATTCTGGTTCTGTGTAGTCTTTGGAAAACATTCACGTTTCATGTTCTCTGTTTTCAATCTTTAACAATGAAAAATGAAACTGAATCAAACTGCCATCATAATTTTATGTATTAGATCAAGAACTTGACATGTACAAAATGTGTCGCGTGTCGCTTTGTGAGGGATACTCTTGTGTACGTAGAATTGTGGGGATGCGGTGAATAAATAGACGAAATGGGGAAACACCTTTTGATTTTAAACTATAAATTATATAAATAAAAGTTTATTTACGATTGATGCACAAGTATAAAATACGCACTACCGTTGTTGATAGGCAAAATATTGAAATAAATATCTCTACGTTGTTGTAGAGTAAATCTGTACTGACGTTATTGCCAGACAGGGAAAAGAAAATATAAAATACACACAAAAGTAAATGGTGAATGGCGTTACTGCCCCAAAAGTAAATAAGTAAAATGTAGAAATAAAGGAAGAGACTGACAAGTGATCAGCTCAAAATCTATACTCCGACTGGACTCCTTGGAGCAACTTCGTTGCCCTTTTTATAGGAACGGGAGCCCTTTGTTACAGAAAAGGCGCCCTAGAAAAACGTTACAGAAACGTTCTTATTTACATACATTTCAACAAACGTTTCTAATACGTATACTTAAGACAATAGGATGTCCCAATTACATACATTATTCAAATGACCAAGTTCCAAAATTACATAATACATTACACAATATAAATCGTAATTATAACGTTTGTGGTCAATTTGACAAACCTAATTTACATACGTGTTAATTCAATTTATAATTCATAGAAATACGTTTTAAATATAAATAGAAACGAAAACCAAACGTTGACAATACAGAATGTATCGTCACACGCTTGCTCCATGTAAAATGTTGAACTTACTTTACAGCGTGTAAAACTCTGACCCCTCTTCACTCTTCACTCTTCACTCAGATGTCAAATCCTGAAATACTGAAGATAGATACTATGTAATCCCAGATTTAAATGTATGCTCCTTATGGTTTGAGGACTTGAGTCTTGAGTATTCGTAGGAAGGGATTAGAATACACTCGTGTTTGCAGTTTGTACTTTGTAGTTTGTACTTGTCAAGACATTTTAAAGACGGTTTAGGTAAAACCGGAAGTAAAATCTTCAAGCTTCATGTATATTTTACCTGGACTAAATCTTGAAACATCTTTCAAGTTTCAGTTACATAAGTCACTCCATTTCAGTTGTTACAAAAGACGAAACACGAGACACGAGACACGATACAAGAGGCATGTGACATGTGAAATTCAACAGTCCTTGTGACTTGTTGTAAATCAACCGTACAAAAATGTTTGGTTACTTAATCACTAAAATGATGTAGCTAAATACATATGAAATACGCTCTAAAACGTCCAAGAACTTTGAAGATGTCAATGACAAACTCTTTTTCTTCAAAGGTTCTTTTAAATATCTGCATTTTGGCAGTTTTTACAATAATATGCCTCTCTCAATTTCAGTTTTCAGTCCTTTGGTTCGGGAATGCTACAAATTCAACTTTGTGTCCTATAAGAAATAAGAAGCTAGGAATAAATATAAGAGATAAGTATGATGGTGAATCAGACTTGAATACTTATGGGGTATTGTAGATTGTAGAATGTAGAATGGTGGAGTTGACAAAAGTATTAGAATGAGTAGAAATCCAGAAGGAGAAGGACACTGTATACTATACATCGACATTGAATTTGACTTTGTCTGTTTATCTTTTAACTTGTTTCTGTTGTTGTGGTTGCCATGCCGTAGTTGTTACACTAACTCTTAAACTTTTACTCTTACTCATGCTGATACTGGCTTGTACTCTGTGTCATTTCTCTCTCAAACTTCTCAGCTCTTCAGCACTGGCAAGCCAAGTCAAGCCAATACAATCTGAGGATTTAAGATTAAGGCAAATGGAAAGGTTTTCCTTCAAGAATTTTCCATTCCGTATCATCTGATTCTCAATTTCTCTATCCTTTTCTTTCCTAGTTTTGGTACTTGCTTTCTGCATTTCTGCGATTCTCCAGAATCCAGAATGCAGGATCCAGGATGTGTCACACTCGGAGAGCCAAAAAGTCTTTCCCAGCAGACATTCCACATCCACATCCATATCAAAATCAACATCAACATCAACATCCGCATCCGCATCATCCCCTTTCACCCAATCAATTGCATTCTCTAACCTTCCTCTTTTCCTTTTCCCTTCCTCTTGGCCTCTCACATACAACATGCAGAACTTGACATTCCGGGTGCATTCATGTTTCTGAGTTGTGAATGTTTGCAGACGAAGGAAAGGATGTCTACTTGGTTTGGCCTGGCTTGTTTTCCATATCCCATATCCCATATCATTGTTCCAGCTCTCATGGGCTGATGACAACATGGTTCCAAAATGTACCATCCACGTTTTCCTTTTTACACTGCCTACTGAATAATCGGTAGAGGAATGGAAGGAAGAGACGGAGCTACGTTTATCCGTTCTTCCTTGAGGATTTACGGATATTTATTTACGCATTCCAAATTCCAATTTCCAAAGTTGGAATTCAGAATTCACAATTCACAACTCAGACCCATATCAAAATATCCTATGTGCAATTTACTTCTATTTGGATGTATGTATTTTATATTTTGTACTTTGTGTTTTGTGTATGTGATCGCTCTCCAAAATCTAGAAAGAGTGAAGAGTAATTTCATGTGCAGGTCGTCCCATTTTCTACATGTATCCATAATACATGTTTTTGTCATATGTCACTACTGGGTTTTGTCATCTGTAATTTTAAGCAGAATTTGCAAAAAAAAAAAATCAGTGTACATTTTTGTTGCTAAAAAGTAAGAGGCTTATGAAACGTACACTATAGATATATAATATATATAACGTTTAATTTAATTATGCATTATATAAGAAATTAGTATAATTATAAATTGCCTGAAACTATGACGTATTACGTATTACACGTCATACATGTATAAAAGGCTTGAGCTGTAGGATTTTAGATTTTAGATTGATAGATATTTCAAAAATGGAAACAGAAGTAAGATAATTCTACTTTTAATTGGATACTTTCCATTGGAAATTCGCTAGGTTACAAGTTGAAAGCAAAGCGTAAGCGTAACAGTAAGAGTAAGAATGAAAGACAAGAGTCAAGAGACAAGAGACAAAAGGACAAAAAGAGAATGGAGCCAATACAACTAAAAGCCTAGGCTGTTCAAAAGGAAACCGTCATGTTTTTATACAGAGGAACTGAGACTGAGCTGAATTCTCAACTCGGTAATGAAATGGAGTCAGAGTTTTAATTCAATTCAATCCCTTTGATTTGACGCACTTTCCCTTCCTCAGTTTCCTCCGTTCTCCGTTTTAGTTCCTTTTCTCTCGGTCTCGGTTCTGTTGAGCTTTCTATCTAAATGTTTGTTCATGTCCATTTCACTCTGCTCTCTACTCTCGGCTCCTCTCCCCGCTTTGGTCTTTGGTCTTTGGTCGTTGGTCGTTGGTCTTTGGTCTTTGGTATTTAGCCGCGTTGCACAGTCCCTTTCTTTGATGAAATTAAATTGCTCGCTTACAGCTTACATCTTACATTACGTAAATACAAAGCGGGGGGAGAGCATTTACTGCAAAGAGAATTGGATTTGAGTTGAGTTGAGTTGAAAGGAAAGTGAGAGATTAATGCTCGACCTCAAAATGACATGATGGTGGAATCGGCGACTATTTGACTATTTGACCAGTTCACTAGGCGTCCCATTTTTTACCCAAATTTGTACTTGTCAATCCGCATGACTCATTCTCAATCTCATTTACCTAAAAACAATTTCCATGTAACTATATAAACTCCAGATGTAGGTAAAACGGTCAGTGAGTAAACGGTGTTCAAATGTAAGCATTTCAACTGTAATTCTGACTCTGCAGCTTAAATTTTCCATCTCCTATTTTTGCCACCATCATCAATATCAATATCAACATGATGAATGGTTAATATGTTTTGGTGCTTTGGTGCTTTACTTAGAAAGGGGACAAGTCGAGTAGAAACCGGTGGAAATCTAGAAAGCTTCAAATCAGCTTTTTGTATTAACTCTTTCGTTTTAAAAAACAATGTCTACATGACTGGAATTGTAAATTGTAATGATCTGGATTACAGGACTGGACACCGATCTGATCAGATTGTGTAGGATTTGCTTCATTTGGTTGGGTTGGGTTTGTTTTGAATTTGTTTTGCTCCGCTGACTTGGATTAAATGTGACTTTTTACTGTGGACTTTGACCGGCTTTGGATAGTGGTGAACCACAAAGAGTCATTTGAACCATTTGTAGTTTTTTCCCCTATTCATGTTAAACGCCAAAATGTCTGTTTTCAATTGTTCTCTTTTTGTCTGACTTTATTACAAGTTTTACATTTAGCATTTAGCATTTTACATGCAAGATACTGTTTCTTTGTTCCTTGTTCTTGTATTGTGAGAGAAAAAAGGATTAATTTAATTCCGGGTCGCATATTAGACAGCCCGTACTACTATTATTATTATTATTATTATACAGGGCTTTTCCTTCTAGTTTCTAGTGCTCTTTCTTCTTCTTCTTCTTCTTCTTCTTATTTTACATGTCCTGTTTTCACTTTATCTCCCGTTTTTTCCCTTTCGTGTTGTGCCTGGCTGACTTTGCATTTTGCCTCTGTATCCATTCCTCTTCCTCTTCCTTCTCACCGACCCGAGCGAGAAGCATTAGAAAGAGATAGATAGTTGAAACATAGTTGTAGAATGAACACGGTACATTGTACACTGTACATTGTACATTTTACACTGTATACAGTTCATAGTTCAGTTTGCGTCGACGTCGTTGGCTACATTGGTGCGAGAGAGTGAAATAGAGAGAGAAAGGGAGAGAGAGTAGAGAAATACTAAGTGAGTGAAAAAGAGAAAGCAGCCAGTTGTGATGAAAATGAAAAGCCGTTGCTTCTCTCTCATTCTCCTCAGTTCCACATTTGACTTTTCCTCCAACTCCAACTCCAACTTTCCCCGTTGCCGTTGTCGTTGTGATTCTCTTAATCATCTGTGGATTTGCATGATTATTTGTAATACTTAGCTCCGTCTCAAGTTTCTAGTCTAGACTCCCAACTCCAACTTTTACTAAAAACAATTTTTTATAACTCTCCTCAAAATTCATAAGTCCTTGTGCTTCAAACCAGAGTTGTTGGTTGATCCCAAATTCGAAATTGTTCATGTAGAACAAAACAACGTAAAGTGTACATTTTACAGTTTACAGTGTAAAATGTACAACGTACAAGGGATAAAGAATAAAGAATAAAAATAATTAAGGGGGGATTTCTAGGACAGGTGACTGTGAGTTTTTGTAGGAGGAATTTGTTGGAAATAATCTCATGCGAGGTGGAGGTGAAAGTAAGTAAAGTGAAAGTCCGTTCTTGTCTTTGGAGAGGGACGAGGGACAAAACTCCTTTGGAAGGATTGTTGAAAGAAAGAAAAGAGCGAAAATAGAGAAAAAGAGTTTTCTCATGATTCATTCTCAACTCTGAGGAAAACGACCAAGAAGAGAAAACAGGAGGAGGGAGGAAAGAGGAAGAAGAAGAAGAAGGAGTCAACATTAGGAAGGAGCCAAAGAACAAACTTGGGATATAAAAAACACGACTTTTTGTCGTTTGTCCTCCTGTGTGTGTATTTAGTGTATGGGCTTACTCTGGATCTGACTGCCGAGCTCCACGGATGCATGGATGCTTTGGGATCCCAAACTGAATGCGGATGCTGGTACTGGAACTGGAACTGGAAGTGGTGCTGATGTGAATGCGGGAACAAAGTAGTGTATAGAAAGGAGAGAGAGAGAGAAAAAGTAAAAGGGGAATCGTTTGAGGATTTGGGACACTCTGACAGCACTTGAGAGGAGTGTAGTATTTTAATGGTGGTTGTGTTCTGTGTTCTGTGTTATATTTATATATGTGAAGGCACAAAAAATCCAAAGTAAGGAAAACAGGAACAACAAGAACAAGAGCTACAAGAGAAAAATCCGAGTTCCAAGTTGGCTCAACGCTCCATTTCTATCTCAATTTCTACTTCGATTTCTGTTTCAGTTTCGGTTTCGGCCGGGGAAGGAGAATGTGGAGCAAAAGACCAACAAGGACGACGGAGATACATTAAATAAGACACATTCTCCTAGACACATTACACATTACATGTACCAACTTGCATGTATGTATTTTATACACATTTAATGTATGGACTACGGACCAGTGTGTACAATTTTTTTAGTGGCGGCTGCTGCTGCATCACCATCACGATCACCATCACCATCGTCGAAAGAAAATTACACATAAACTTGTCCTCTCCAATATTTTCTCTTGCTTTAGGATAGTTTGTCCTCGTGATTTTCTTATACTTTCAAAATTCAAAATTATACAGTAGGTTTCTGTTCAAGAATCTACATATACATTCTACATTTATAATCCAATTCCGTTTCGATCAATGCTTAAAAACTGGATCTACGTGGATAATTTTACACTGTCCTACTACTTTTGTGTAGAAACAACAAGAGAACAAGAGTAAATAGTAAATAGTGAATAGCAAGTGAAAAAGAGCAAACAACAAATGCTGTCGAGAAAAGTCGGAGAACATACAATGTACCCTCTCCACTCTCCTTTTTTTGGTGTACAATGTCTCCTCCACCCATTTTCTTTCTTTCTATAATCCATTACTGATGTCACCATTGTTCTTGCTCTTGTGTTCTTGTGTTGTTGCTCCGGTTGGTTATTTGTGGCAGTAATGTGAAACTAGATGTAAAAATAATGAGACTGCGGTTACCATTTTCTTCCCATCCATCCACAACAAAACAAAACAAAAGTGCACACTATACACTATACAACTACAGCTACAGCTTAACCCCAAATCTAGTGAAAATGTAAAGCAAAGTTTGTGCAACTTTGAATTTGGATTTGGATTTTCAATGACTTTCCACATCTACATGTACAATGTACATGTATAAAATATTGTGCGATGGAAGTGGTTTAGTATGCGGTGTCTTTTGTTCTTTTACATTTGCTACTTAGCATACTTTGGTGCAAGCTCCTCCAGCTCCTACAGCTCCTAGTCAAGTGATCTACTGGTTCCACCAAGTTTGTTGTTTGGTTTGGTTTGTGGGTGTGTGTGTGTGTGTGGTGAATGTGAAAATGAAGGATTATTTATCCGAGAGTGTTCCTGCTCCTCCTGGTTCTCATGTTTGTGAAGTGTTTCTTGTTCTTTCTCCAGTTCAATACAACTTTGTCTCATTTTTTGGAGGGATGGGAAGACGGCGAAAGAGAGGAAGGAGATGATAACGATAAGGAAAACGATAACGATAACGACAACGACAATGATAACGATGATGATTATGACAATAATAGTGATACAGATACAGCTACAGATACTGAAGAGACAACAGTGATCAGAGTGATGATGCTCCTACTAATACTAAAACTGATACTGATGAGAACCTTTTGCTTCTCCACTTGTGAAATATTTGGAAGGATGAAAATGGAAAAGAGAAAGAGTGGGGAAAGTTTTACTATGGGATGGAAATGGGAACAAAGTGAAAGTGAAAGTGTTGAAAGTGTTGACCGTGTGTGTTCCACAACTACGAGTAGTTATTCTTGTTTTCTCCAGTTCTCCAGTTTCAGCTACCTTCATCTTCATCTTCATCCTGCTCGTCCTCTTGTTCTAGCTTTCACTCGGATGCTTTTGTAATGTGTCAGTGACACATGGTGTTTTCGGATGCGTTCTTCCTCCTTCTCTTCCTATTCTGCTACTTCCTTTCTCTTCAATCAGTTCTAACATCAGTTTCAGTCAAAAGTAAACTGGCAGCCAAAAGATAAAGAGAAAAAGCAAAAGCAAAAGGAAGAGCAACGAGGAACAGAACAAGAAGAAAATCAACAGAAGCATTTGTATTGGAATTTAGAATTTGTTATTTGGTTGTTGGTGGAGAGGTGAAACTGTAAAGTGTAAACTGTTATCGTGAGAGAATCTGGGATCTAGAATCTAGAGTCTAGGGTCGTTACTACAGCGTGAACCTTTTGGTTGTTTCTCCGTTTATACACATGTAACACATATGTATAAAACGTACAGGATCCCTTCCCGCCGTCTACTTTCCTTGTCGATTTAGACCACCCAAATTGTTGTTGTTGTTGTCTTGTGTATGTATATTTATATTTATGTGGGTGTAGTCAGTACATAAAAATAAAAATATAGGGATTACGATTACATTCTTCCTGTTCTTCTCCCTTTTCTTCTTCATCTTGTGGTGTGTTCTGTGTTCTGTGTTTTGTGTTTTGTGCAATGTGCTCACTTACTTGGGGTCGACCTCAAAATAAAAGGATGGAGATCAAGAGCTGAGCTGAGCTGAAACCAAGTTCATTCTAAGTTCAAGTCTGCCTGTGCATTGTGCAAAATATATGTACATGTATACATAATACACACATAGGAGATACAAAGACGTATCCGGAAGAGTGAAAGTGATAGTAAAAGTCCAAGCTCATGGAAAAGGGGAAAGGAAAAAAAAGAAGGGAGAAAGTCAAGTCAGAAAAGAAAAAGGGAAAGCAAAAGCATTCTGCTTTCTTCCACGAAATAGCTTTTTTATTGTGAATTGTGCAGTTTAAACTCCACTACAATACTTTGAGAGTAAAGTTTACATTCTACATTCTACATTCTCCCTTTTTACCACACACGGATATAAATATAAATACAAATACACATACAAGTACAAGTGCAGATACAGATAGAATACCATAACGATTCCTACTATTACTCCTTCCATTACTACAACCACATCAACTTTGTACGATAAATGTAAAGACGATGACTTTTTCTATAACTTGAACGTTGAACATTGAACGTTGAACATTGAACGTTGAACAGTGAATGGGGTTTCCCATGTTTTTGAAGTGAGTCACTGAAATCAAGAGTAAGGAAAGAATCACAAAGAGTGAGTGCATCATGTGTTTGAGTGTAGCTGTAGCTGTAGATGTACACATACTTTGTCAAGTGGAGAAAGAAAGAGAGCGACTTTCTACGTGAATGTGTTGGTGTGTTTGTGTGTGTGTGTGTGTACGTGTACGTCTACGTGTACGCGGAATATGGCCATGTATTACTACGCCAGGAAACTTCAGAAGAGTGAAAGGAGCAAAGAATCCAAGGTTGGCCCTTTTCACCCATCTTTTCTCCTATATGACATGTACTTTGTACTTGTATCCTGGTTTCTATAGTATTGCATCAAGTGTGTAGTAATGTAGTATGTCATTTGTTTTCAACATAAGTATTCCAAAAGTATCCACAATGTTCAAGATTGGAGTAAAATGTAAAATGTACATTGTACATTGTACAAAGTACAATGAACAATGTTCAGTATGAGGACTTGATCTATATTTATGAACCATGACGGAAATATGTCTCCAAGGGGCATAATGTCAAAAAAGGAAAATGACTGACAACCCTTTCGGATTTTGTTTCAGATTTCAGATTTCAGTCAGTCATTTCCGCAAGACAGATTGAGTATACAAAAGACTTGATGCAAACTTTTTTACTTTTTTTTTTACTTTTTACAGACAAATGTATTATTTAAAATGTACCCTTTTTGTTTTTGATTGATGTACATGAGTAAAAGTTGAAAAGCAATTTAAAATGTTCACCAAATCTCAAAGTTGACAAAGCATGAGAAAACTTTTTATCCGCTTGAGGCACTAAAAGCTGTGCAAAGTGCTTTTTAAACTGTGTAAAGAGTACAGTGTACAGTGTACAGCTACTGTTTTGTAAAAGGATATTTAGTAAATAGTAGATTTAATTTGGTCACAGAAGAGGAAATACTAATTAATTCAATATCCTGTGTTAGATAGAAAATGTACAGTTTTATGTTTTATGTCATATTTATTGTCCATGGTGTAGAAAGGATACTTTTGATTTTTAGTTTTGTTACCTTTTCTTGATGACTGGTTTGACTTTGGGAGATTTGAGCTTTGAGCTTTGAGCTTTGAGTTTTGAGTTTGGAGTTAATGATCAAATAAATTTTGTAGGTGTTGCCGCCAGTGCCGATTGGAAACATGGTAAATGGATCCAGCTCAAACTGCTCATCAGCTGAATCTCCGGTTGTTGCATCGGTTTCAGCATCCGCTTCGGCTTTTGCCTTGACTCCAACTTCAACTACAACTACAACCACCACTGCTCATCTTGTTGGAGCAACAGCACTACCGCTCCCATTACCACTAAGCGGAGCGACGGATTCAAGTTCCTGCCAAAATCCTTTCCTCTTGTCATTAAATCAGCGGAGTTTACATCAAAATGTTGCTTCATCATCATCCGCAGATGATTCCTCATGGGAAGATGTAAGTAAAAAGCATAACCACAAAGTAATATTATACTAGAATATTATAAATTATAATATCATACAACACATAGTACATAATGAACAAACAAACCCACACCTTTTTTTTGTTATCCATCCTCACCCTTTTCTTCCCACAGCCCACGAATGAATAACAAATTCCACACATTACACTTTGTATGTACAATGTACAATGTACATTGTAAATTGTAAGTATACCTATACAAAGCAGCGATTTTAAGACACGTCTGTGCTCTGTGCCACAAAAAAGTATATAGAATTTTATTTTTTTTTAACTTCAAAGGAAATACTAATAAAAATTGTTCATACATGATCATGAATAGGAAAAATATGAAGAAGACTCGGAATCATAAAAGATGAATAGTGAATAGTCAGCTTTTCCTCCTTTAACTTTTGATGTTGAAGACTTTTGAGAATTTCAAATTTAAATTTGAATAGGTGGGGGTAAAAAATAAAAAAAAACTGCACAATGTACAATATACAATATACAAAGGGATAAAAGTGCCTATAGTACAAGATAGTAAATTTAATGAAATGGAAACTCCTGAGGGTTTTCTTCGGTGTTCAGGGAGCTTGTCCGAGTTTTTCTTTAGTCGACACATGGATAGATAGCTTTCATTCTCTGACTATCCTCTCGTCATTGTCATTGCCATTGTCACTGTCATTGTCATCACCATTTCCATCGCTTTGTCACCATTGTCATTGTCATTGTCAGGATCCTCATCATCATTTTTAATGGAGTACAGAGAGGGACGGGAAAGGAAAGCAAAAGGAAAGGGAATAGGACGACAAAAATCGAGAGAGAAAGAAAAAGAAGGAGTGGAAGACTCATCTACATTTATTTATATTTAATGACATTTTTAATAATAACTCTTCGGGGAACTCCATTTTCCTTTGTTCCTTTTGTCATGTCATCATCGTGTGAAAAATAAGAGGAAAGGGAAACTGTTTTTTCCTTGTCTTTCTACACTCTGCACATTCTATAGTTTTACAGTATACATTATACTTTATACTCTTCAAGTTTAACTCCTTTGTTCAAATTTTTTTATTACCATGTTTTTCGTCAACTTTCTTTCACTTTCACTTTCTTTCTCTATAGTTTTAATACTGCTGACTGTTGTTTTTTCTTAGATGATACGAAAACTAAAGGTAAGGGAAAGTGGAGGTGAAGTCTCTTGTTACATGTATCATGTAGAATGTATAAACTCCAGAAGACACAATGCAAGTACAGACACCGAGTGGGATGGAAACTCAATTCAACAAGTTATAGATTATATTCAATATTCAATAGGCAGTTGAGAGAGAAAGGGAGTACAGGGGGCTTTAATGAAATTTCCACGTAATGCCTCTTCTCATATTATTATTATTATTATTATGGATTAGAAAAAGATTGATTTTACTTTCAATCTATTTTTTCTTACAACCTTTTGCTGCTTTCACACTTTATTTTACTTTACAATCTATTTGCATCTATACGTGTTTGCACATTTTATAAGATGTTGTTTCATAACAAAAATTATGCAATGTACAATATGTATACTGAAGGTGTATGTTGTATATAGTATAATATGTTGGTGCGGTTAGTTTTTTTCTCATTTTTGATATAAGTAGAAACAAATAAGTTAGTCACAATAAAATGAATAGGAAAGGGATAGGAAAAATTATGAAGGATTGAGAAAGTACAGGGGAAAAATTCCTCATATTTGTCCTTGTTCCAAGTCACTTGTCTCCATCCCCGCTGTTTTATTGATGTACTTTTTCTCTAGTGGTTTTCTCCTTCTTCTTCTTCTTCTTCTTAGTCTTATTCTTCACCTTTTCCTTCCCTCACTTTGTCATCAACAAATGTGTTCCAACTTGCAACTAAACAGTCCCAGTTGCAGCCCGGACCAACCCAACCCAACTCGACCACGAGAAGAAGAAAAAAATTCGGTTGACTGAGGAGAACGGTGGTTGCGTTCTCCTCCATTTTTTCGTTTATCATAAGAAAACTTGTATCATAATGGAAATTTTTTTTTGCCTTTCGGCTAATCTTTCCCTGTCTCGTCCTTTCTCGTTTTCGTTTCTCGTTCCCTAAGAGTTCTTATACTTTCTCCGTATACATGCACGGTGCACAGTGTACAGTATACACCGTTATTCTTCCTTTTCCCCTTTCCCTCTGTCAACCTCATTATTCCACATTTATTGCTGATCCTCGGCATTTCCCTCCTTCTTCTTTTCGGTTTTTTGGTTTTGATTGTGGTGAACAAACGAACCTGGAACACAAATGGTGAAGTCAACCTACAACCGAGAAAGACAGAGAGAGAGAGAGAGAGAATTTTATGAACCATCATTTTCCATGGAATTTCCCAAGTAGACAAAACTGAATGGCTTATCACTTGGATTTATGACACTTTCCCTCATGTCGATGAGGATGACGACGACTATGAAGATGAACATAAGATGACGGACTGGACGTTCTCTCTCTTTCTATCTTTCTTCGTACATTTCCTTTACTTTTGACTATGTCTTGTGTCTAACGTCTAACCCAACCACACATTTACATTTGCCAACAACTTGTTCCCTGTGCTGCCTCCAGTTTTACGTTTACGTTTCTAAAATGGATAATGGGAAAAGCTGTAGAGGAAAATGGAGGTACGATTCTGATTCTGGTTCTGGTTCTGCTTTGGCCCATTGCGGAACCTCGTAAATGTATAAATCCGTCGACATCCTTGTTTAATTTGTCTTGTGGGAGTCTTCAGCTATAATTCGTAATATGTATTCAGTATAGTATTATGAATGTCGGAGGAAAAATTTAGAAACTTTTTTTTTAAATTTTACATGGGTAGATTCCGGTTGATGGGAGTTAGGAGTTGAAGAACATGGGTTTTTTTTCCAGAGGGTTTCCGTTTTGTGTACTACACCTAAACTGGTTTGTACCAGAGGATACCACCATTCCGGATCTGGATCAGTAGACACTAGACATTAGATAGTAGATACTAGGTACACACGTGCAGTAAATTTGGGCTTTGGGGGACAAGGAGCAGAAAGACAATGGACAATGGAGAATGGAGAAAAAAGTATTTAAGACAAACATCCGCCAGTCGTCTTCTACCATCATTCGTTCTCGTTCTCGTTCTTGGCCATTGTGATTGTCATTCTCATTCTCATTGTCAGTGTCTTTTGTCTGTTTTTTTTGGTCTTCTTATTTTTCTTTGGTTGGTCCACCGACCACCGTCCACCGTCCACTGTCCACTCTCGATAAAAAAATGAACCCCAGAGAGTTGATCCGGGTGGATGAATGAACGAGGATGGAGTAGCAGAAAGGCAATGGGCAATGGAAAGTTAAGAGGAGGGAATAGAAGAGAGAAAATAGTTTTTCAAGATAAGAAAGAGAGTGAAAGGGAGCATAAGGGCAAGCTAAACCAAACCAAGCCAAACCAAACCAAACCCAGCCAGATGACACAAGAAAGACGGATTGTTGCAGAGGAAGGAGAAAAGTAGAGAAAAACTACAACTATACAACTTGGAAACTCCTGGTATTCTGGTATTCTTCCTCTGCGGATAAAACTAAAAGAAGAAGAGACTCTAACAACTTTCTCTGCCTTTCCCGTTCCCGTTCCCTTTCCCGTCCTTGTGGTCTCTTCATGTATAAAGCTACAAGAGTTTCTTTGGTGGAATTGTCTCTCTTTTTCTGTCTTTCATTCTTCAAGACTCAAGACTCAAGACTCAAGACTTAAGAATCTTCAGGATCATCACCATCCTGGTGAACATACTGTGCCATTCCACACCATGTCGTCCGCATCCGCATCACCTCACGCGCGCTCTGATGTGGATTTGGATGTGGCGAGAGTATTGAGAGTTGAGAGTTGAGAGCCGAGCGTTGAGCTTTTTTCATTTAATCTCAAGTATGAGATGAAGTACTGTTCAAATCATTCCTGTAAATGGTCTATGTTATATGGTAAACGGTCAGGCGAGTGCAAGTATGCAGTACGGGCGATGGAAATGGCGGTGGTAAAGCTGAAAAACTATGTTCCTCAGGGAATCCCTCATCTTTTTGTCTATTTCCTTTCCATTTCTTTCACTTTTTCCTTTCTCTTCCCTCCTTTTTCTTTCTTTACTTTCTCCCTCCTTCTCTTTCCCCTCGTTCATCCATCAGTGAGCAGTGATCAGTGAATGCTCGTAATTATTTCTCACCGTCTCATCCTCTAATTCACAATCCCATTCCTATTCCCATTTGGATTTTGGATTTTAGTTCTTTTTCTTGCCTTTGGTTTTGGTTTTGGCTTTTGGGTTTTTTTCCATCCTCTTTGTACATTGTACACTTTACACTTTCCGAATCCGAACACCGGAAGCAAATCAAACTCCTATTTTCATGTCCTTTTTTTCAATATCCTTAAATTGAAGCTATTCTAGATTATAGATTCTAGAGCTTTAGTAATTTTTATCCCTTTTATTTACACATGAGAAATGAGTCTTTTCTGCATAAAAAAATGAGACAAATCTCAACAATATTGGAAAACACAAGGCTTTTTTGCGTGTAGTTAAATGTCCTTTAGATGTTATTTTGTATGATTGAGTGTGGAACAAGTGTGAGGATGACAATGATTCTGGTAGGGTAGGATGAGAAATGTTATTTTTAGGTGGTGGTTGTGGTTCTCAATTCTCAATAGGAAACTGGAGAACAGAAAGCTAGAAACCTCTTGGAGGAAGGAAGTAAACCCGACATAGATAATAATACATGGGATAATTTTATGTCGAGTGTGAATGTGTGTGAGAGGGATTTATGTAAGGAAAAATGGGCTTCTTTCTCTTTCTTTGGTTTTTTGGTTTGACTCTGCTCTGCTCTGTTCAAACAAAAGCCACATCTGGATTTGTAGATGGAAAGAAAGGAAGAAAGTAGAGAAAGCAGAACAGACTTTACAGGGACTATAAAACAAAAGAAATTGCTATCTTTCTTTCTGTCTTTGACCCTTTCACTCACATTCTAAAGCAAGCCTATATGTATTATGTATGTATGTATGCACAAAAGTACATAATATGATATGATATGTAAGCATGTGGAAAATCTTTTACTTTTTTACCTACATTTTTCTTTTCTTTTTCCTCTGCATTTCTGGATTTCAGGCGCTGGTTTTCCATGACACGAATTTGGTATGTGGGAGTCTCTCCAGTTTGATTCAACATTTGGTTCCAACGGAAGGATACTACCCCGATAGAGCATTCATCTTTGCCTTTCTTCTGGTAAGCAAAACTAACCATAACCACATGAACTTTGAATCAAAATCCAATGTTTTAAAACCATTTTTGACATTTTGTTATATACTTTTTTTACCTTATATTCTAATTGTAATTGTACTTTTCGACAAAAATTTGCTGTTTACTCTTATTCTGTAAATAATATTCAACCTTTTAGTAATTTTCTGACTTGAAATGCTTTTAATTGCCAAATGTCATTTTAATTGTTTTCAAAAGTATTTTTTCAGAAATATTTATATTTTCCCTCTAAATTTCCCATATTTTTAATTTTCTTAATAATAAAGAAGAAATAAGAAATATTCTGAATGCTTATTGTCTACTCGTGTAAAATTTGTAGTTTACTTATACACTGTACAGTGTACAGTATTACTGGACAAAGTAAATGTAATATTTTATATTGCACTCATTTTTTATTCATTAGTCGTCCCGCCTTTTCATTCATCCTCATGAGCTACTTGGACGTGTTATTAGGCTCACTCTGCCAACAACAAGCCAGTCGCCTCAACATGTAAGTCACGTTCTAAGTTCTAACACATCCCACTCGGATCTATTCTTTCTTCCTTTCTTTATTTCTATCTATCTATTAAAGAATAGCACAGTGCAGTGCAGTTCAGTGCGGATACATCTTGCACGCAAACTAACCAATGTGCCCACCGAGTCTAATTATTATTCTTCATCCTCTTCATGCTCATATACTAGCTTATACATATAGCGAATAGTGTAAGTCTACTTTTGCTCTTCACTGCAATTGCAATTACAATTATTTACGGCATACCGCCCCACGATAGATCAAGTGAGACTCTGTAGAATGGAAAATGGAGAATGGAGAAAGTAGAATGTAGAATGTAGAGTTGACTACAAAAGAATTAGAGAGGTTCTATACCTTCTGCCATTGAACTCAAAATTTGGAACTCGGAGCTCGGACTTTTCCAATGTCGAACGGATGGATCTGCATGGGAAATTAAAATTAATCACGCATACGACGATTCTATACACTATACATTATACATGTACGGGGAATAGGCAATAGTCAATAGTACAATGTACAATAGGACAAATGAGTAACTTGTCCATTGTACATTTTACATTGTACATTTTATAGTGGGCATTGGACATTGTTGATGGGTTATTTGTTCACTACACACATGTGTAGTGTGTAATTAATATTTTTCTACACAAGTCTACAAACTACACACTACACACGTCGTGTAACTCATATCCAGTGCATAGACCATATTGTACAGTGAACGGTGTACGGTGTAAATGTTGAAGTTAGAAAATATGAATAAATGCAACACGCGTAGATATTTCAAAACGTGCAGGTTGAATGTAGAATGTAGATATTATTTATGTGAGAAAGTGAAAGCCATCCAGATTCAATCCATTCCAAAGCAAAGTAAAGCTGTGCTCATTTATACGTAAACTTGAAAGCATGGAATGGAATGGAATCGACTCATTGGTACTTCATTTCATTTCGTTTCATTTCATTTCATACTTTGTACTTTGTACAGTTACATGGAACAATTCAAGTGAAAATCTCTCTTTTCAGAGTTCCTTTTGGACACTCCCCACACCTTCAATTAAGGCTTTTTCACCAAACCCAAGTGAATGCCTCGATGATTCTTCTTCTGTTCTTCTCTTTCCTAGACTCTACACTTTATACATTCTCAACTAAACTCAACTCAAGTCTTAGTTTGTATTTCTCATGTTGCTAGTTGCTAGGTTGCTTGGTTACAAGTCTTTTTCCAAAAGCACCCACATCGCACACACTTTCACAATATTATTAGTTTCACTTTGCATTCTCAGGGCTTTAATGATCTAGACTTGCAAGTACTAGTAAATTCTTATGATTTAGTCCAATTCCTCATACTCCGTCTTATTCTTCCTGTTCTTTGTATTCTTGAGCTTCTTCCTCCGTTAGAAGCAAAGGAGTTTGAGTGAGCAGGGAGAATGTAAAGGGAAACCTTAAAGAACTCCTAACCATAACCATAATTAACTAATGAAATTATTGTTACCAATTTGGAAAGTTGGGAAATTTCAAGAAAAATTGTAAAGGAGAAACTCTATAAAATAGAAAATACTCATGTAGAAAGTATACGAGAAACTTTTAAATAGAATTGATATCAAGTGAAATGAAATGAAATCAGTAGGAAAAAATAAAAAGGAAGAAGCAACAGTCTTTTACTTCTTCTTCTTCTTCTGCTTTTTCCTTTTTACGACATGTCATAAACTTTGATGGTCGAAGAGAAGAGGACGAAGGAGAGGCAACTCACAACTCAGTCATTTGAATCAAATCAAATGGAGAAATCAAGCACAAATTGTTGCTGTGATGGAAATCCTATGCCGATGTTCACGTTGACGTTGAAAGATTTATAAAATAGAAAATAGAGTCAGCTACCTTTTGCGTGACCAAAATAATTAAAGTTTTGCCATGTAGTTGAAAAAGTACTTTACAGCCTCGTCATTTTTCATACGTCGAAGCTTGATTTTGATTCTTCTGTATTTTTGTCTTTTGGTGGAAAACTCTTCTTTTAGTCAGACTTGAGACTCACAAGAATCTATTAGAAGGTAGGACAAACGATATGGGCGAACTGCATGAAAACTGCGTAATTTTATGACTATTTTATTACACATATAGTAAAGTATAAACATAAACTGCACACTTTGAAATACATTCTTTCCCTCCATACAAACTTTCGACCTCTTGATGCTTCGTTCGTGGTTCTTGATTCTTGATTCAGTTTGCATTAAAATTACATTAACATTTCCTCGGGCGTGAACAAAACCTTTACATTATTATACTTTGTTCACTGAACACTGAACACTTTTCACTCTTGATGCAAATGGCACATTGACACATGATAAAACTGTGGCAAATAAACAGTACATAATTAAACATAGTTTTCCGCATACGCATGCATAAAAATTAACATCTAGCGCAAAATATCGTAATTATGAACCTGTACTAGCTAAATAAATAAGTACTTCTATTATTCTATTCTAATACATTTGATTTTGGTGTATTTTATGTATTTTTTAGAGAGCAATGACGAGTTTAATGGCGCTCCACCCCTTTCAAGCCTCATCCACCTCTTCAAATTCCACGACGACGTCAGGATCCAATTCAAGTTGTGCGACTGGGGCAACGGCCATTCGACAATATGACCCAAATGTGCCTCATATGGTTCGTCTTTTAGGAGATTGGACTCAATTATTTCCGTACGATTTCCGAGACGAACAAATGATGGCCCATGTACGAAATATTACTCAACGATGTGTTACTGAACACCCTCCTGTAAGATTTATGACCGCCATAAACATTTGCATAATTGTCACCAACTTTTGACTCTTTCTTCTTTCTTTCTTTCTTTCTTACTCTTTCTTACTGCTCTTTTTAGTTTTCCTTCTTCTTCTTCATCTTCTTCGTCGTCTTCTTTTTCTCGTTTCTTCCTCTGAAATAATTCATCCATGTACATTATAAATGTGTGATAGTATGAGAAATGTATGAGAATCCTTCTTTGCCCCTACATCCTACACAAAAATTGTGAGTAAATGAGACGGCATTTTATTACATAAAGAAAGCACACACATCTAACTTTATTTATTTATTTATTTATTTATAATTTATTGTTTCATCAATTCAGTGCACAAGCATTGTTTTACATTGAGAGACATGAATTGAATGGTAAAGCCATTCAATTCGAAAAGTACGAGAGGGAAAAAGAATCAAAATATTCTAAAACAGTAAAATAATTAACAATTATTTTTTGTCATTCATTAACAAGTATTCTTGCATTTTAGATTTAAAAGTTTCTGTTGACTTTAAATTTTTTATATTAGGAGGTAGATTATTCCAATATGTACAAGCACGATATTTAAAACAAGATTTGTATTGAACATATGTAACACGAGGTAAAACAAAGTCGTTATTTTGTCTAGTATTACGGTCATTTTCATTCTTAGTAAACAAATTACTTAAATTATCATTCAAATGTAAATGCTTGTGTATTGTAAAAGTAAGAGTAGCAGTGTGGTACATTAAAAGTTGTTTAAAAGTAGAAATTCCAATTTCAGTATACATATCTTTAAGTGATAGTTTAAAATTATGCAAAAATTTAGTAATAGATTTATCAATATTTGTAAACAAATTATCTTTAAGGCCATAAACAGGTAGACCATATTCAATAATAGAATTAATCATAGAGGTAAAAATAATTTTCATACTTTTAACAGTAAAGCATCTCTTAAATCTATTAAGATTCTTAAGTCTATTATTTATTTTCTTACTTATATTACAAATATGTTTATCAAATTTTAATTTTTCATCCAAATAAATGCCTAAGTATTTAAAAACATTGACACGAGTGATAGCATTATCAGGATTATCATTAATAGTAATTGTACCAGTATCATTAGTATATTTTAATTTAGATTTAGGAAAGGAAAATAGCATATAATTAGTTTTCATAAAATTAACCTCCATACCATTATTAGTACACCAGTTATTAATATCAGCCATGCAATGTCTAATAGACTGATAAAGTTCCATCTCATTCTCATTATCAAGTACACAAGCTGTATCATCAGCAAACAATACCGTTGAATATTCATCTAGAATTTCCAGCATATCGTCAATAAATAAAATAAAGAGGAGTGGCCCAAGCGTGGAGCCTTGTGGCACACCCCTATTGAGTTCAAAATTATCAGAAAGATAGTCACCAACTTTAATTTTAAAAGATCTATCAGTAAGGTAGTTGGTAATGAGAGTGAGTAGGTAATTTGGAAGTTTAAATCTATCTCTAAGCTTATGCATTAAATTTTCATATTTTACAAGGTCGAAGGCCTTTCTGAAATCAACGAAAAGACCCCCGACATACTTTTTGCTTTCCAACTTATCATAAATATTTTGAGTAAAATCAACTAAAGCTAAAGAAGTCGATAACTCTCTTCTGAAACCATACTGCCTTTTATTTAAAACAGAATTAGAATAGTTTTTAATTTGAATACTAATAAGGTTTTCAAATACCTTAGAAAGAAAAGGAAGAATAGAGATTCCACGGTAAGAATTGTTAGAATCAGGCTTTTGTCCAGGTTTAAGAAGAGGAGTTATTCTAGCATTTTTCCAAGAGGATGGGAAGCTGCCAGTAGCAAAAATAGTATTAAATATTTTACATAAGTAAACATTAATAATATTCAAATTATATTTAAACACTGTAGCAGGAACTACAGGTTGTCCATTGGAGTTATTAGGTTTAGTTTTCCTAATGGCAGCTTCTACATTCTCAACAGTAATAATATCATGACTAATATTGTCATTTTCTAGTTGTGCAATAAACAGATTCAGCTTATCAGTAGGTTGCTCTAATTCAAATGAGAATACTTTAGAGAGAGCATTAGCAATATCACAAGGTTGATTATACACATTATTATTTAAAATAATTTCATTAACTTTAGTGCTGGTAGTCTGTTTATTGGACACCTCGAAATAGTTTTTCCAA
>JABASP010000526.1:0-49433 GCA_019776565.1 Sminthurinus signatus
GCTACTAAAATTAATCATAGTTTTTCTCTCTGGATTTTTCTCTTTTCCTTTTGACCAATTTTGATTTCACTCAATTGATAAACTTCTTAAACGCACCACTTACACACACACTAAAAAAAAACTGCTCCTGTGTTTCTGCTGCTGAATCTCTCTCTCACACACAATCTCTCTCTCTCTCTCTCGCTCACAACAATTTAATTAACAATTAAATGAATGAATCCGATCCATCCAACAATCTCTCAATTTGTGACCACTGCCGGGAAAACGTCACTTGACCTGTCTAAATCTGTATTTGTCTTCATCACTTCACCTTATTCTACTTCTACTTGTTCCTCTTCACTTTCACTTGTGCAATCTGCAATCTGCAACCTGCAAACAAAAATCATTATGATAAAACCAAAAAAAATTCTGCCTCGCATTTACTCTTGACTATTGACACACGCGGTTTTATTTTGCACTTGAACTCACTCAATTGGATCCAAATTCCGAATTCACCTTCCGCACCAAAAAAAACCCCACATGAATGAAACAAAAAAAATGTATAAAAAAAATGACAAAACCAAAAACAACAATGACAATAGTTTCAACATACTATTTTCATACCGCAGAGGAGGATGAAGAAGGGAATCGGTTGAAGCAGAAGATCATCGAGAGCTGCTTCCGGTGCATCGACGTGTTCTGCATCTGGGATTGTGGCTTTCCTTGGAGTTTTATACAGAAAGTGGTGGCGTTCATTGTTTTTGACCCCTTCGCCGAGTTGCTCATCACACTGGCCATCGCCGTCAACACCCTCTTCATGGCCCTGGATCACTATGGACTCGACCAAAACCCACCGATGGAAAAAGCTCTCAAACTGGGAAACACGGCAAGTTCTACAACAAACAGAATATTATTATTCAAAATAATAAAGAATAAAGAGACTTGAAAGTTGGAAGTTGAAAACCATCTAATTATTTTTATTTTCATAATATTTCTATGCACAGGTCTTTTCAACCATTTTTGCTGTTGAGGCTGGAATGAAATTAGTAGCGATGAGTCCTAAATATTATTTCCAAGTCGTAAGTGTACTTTTTATTACCTAAATGCTCTTGTAATTTTAACTAAATTGAACTGAACTTATTGTATTTTTCGTACTATTTTTTTCAGGGCTGGAACATTTTCGACTTTATTATTGGTAAGATTTTATTTTTTATTGAATACTTTGAGGAGTTTTAAAATACAAGTTGACTTGGAATAATAATAACTATTATTAATATTTTATGAACAGTGACCCTGTCCCTTCTCGAGATGTTGTTTGAAGATGCTAATTTACCCGGAATCAGTGCCCTTCGTTCTTTCCGCTTGGTGCGTTGTCAAATTATTATTATTTCTTTTGTTTTGATTTTTGGAATTGAGAAAGTGTACACAGACTTTGAAATATGTATTTTGTATTTTGTATATTTATGACTTGATTTGATTTTGATTTCCTCTTGAACAGCTTCGAGTGTTCAAATTGGCAAAATCCTGGCCGACCTTGAATTTACTGATCAGCATTATGGGTAAAACGATGGGAGCCTTGGGTAATCTCGTGTTTGTCTTAATCATCATCATCTTTATTTTTGCCGTGATGGGGATGCAGTTGTTTGCCAAAAACTATTTCGGTATGAAAGCTTCTAAAGAAAAAGGACATATAAATTACTTTACAAGTCATTTTATATTTTATTCTATGTACAAAAAGTAAGAATGAAAAATAAACTGTTTTCTAATCTTTTCACAGACAAAGTAAAATTGTTCCCGAATGAAGAGCTGCCGCGCTGGAATTTCACAGACTTTTGGCATTCCTTCATGATAATTTTCCGTGTGTTGTGTGGAGAGTGGATTGAGTCCATGTGGGACTGCATGTTGGTCGGAGATGCGTCCTGCGTCCCTTTCTTCTTAGCCACCGTCATCATTGGAAATTTAGTCGTATGTGAAACATGCAAAAGATTTGAAATTTGAAGATATTTTTACTTTTATCTTTTATCAATAATTCCTACTTTTTATGAAAAATGAAAAATGTACAAATTGGAAATGGTTTGATTTGGGGGATTTCAGGTGCTGAATCTGTTCTTGGCCCTGTTGCTCAGCAGTTTTGGAGCATCCAATTTATCCGCTCCGACGGCAGATGCGGAGACAAATAAACTTGCTGAAGCATTTAATCGTATTGGTAGATTTATTCGTTGGATAAAGTCCCTCGTGCGAAGGACGATCCAGTGTTTTTTTGGGCTGTGTACAAGAGCCAAAAATCAAATTTCTGACCAAAACCAAGTGCCCGAAGGAAATGGAGCTGCAAATGACGGTTCATACAGAACAATCATTCGAGATAAATCCACATATGATAATAACCTCACAGACGCCGTTGATATGACCATCCAAGGTGCGTTTCACTCTCGTGTTTACAAAAAATATTTAAATACTAATGCAATAAAGTTGAATAAACTAAATCCCTCTTTCTCTCTTTTTTGTTTTGTTTTGCAGCTGGAGAACTGAAACACAAGTTGGCACAAAAGGCTCGAATGGTGATCAATGCAAATAAAATGGTGAACAGTTTGAAGTTGAGTATGGAGGACGCGAAGCAGGAGAAGGAGAAGGAGCAAATGCTGATGCGGAGTAAGGAGAAGGATGAGGAGACGCTGAGTATGAAGTCCTACGGATCTCACACTCACTACCCCAAAGATTACGGACACAACAGTGAGAATTTCGGTGCGGTGGAAGTTCCTCCAGCAGCAGCAGCGGCCACTTCCGTCAAAGATCCGGATGAGGACGAGGAGGAGGAAAAACGAGATTTGAGTAAAGAGGAGTGGGGAGAGGATGATGAGGAGATTCTGGAAGATGGCGAGGGGGAACCAGGCCCCCCAGTTCCTATGCCACCCAAAAACCCGGAGGAGGAGGAGGAATATCCATCCGATTGCTTCCCTCCCAACTTTTATGAAAAATTCCCCATCCTCGCCGTGGACGACACGCCCTTGGCCATCGGATGGGCAAATCTCAGACTGAAAACTTTCCGCCTGATTGAAAACAAATATTTTGAAACGGCCGTGATAATTATGATTTTACTTTCTTCTCTTGCACTCGTGAGTTTTTTGAATTTCCGATTTCCTACTTTAAACATGAATTCATGTATTTTTTTATTTTTTGTTTCTTATTTCTAATGGGGTTCATTTCTTTTATTTTACTCCAGGCTTTGGAAGATGTCCATCTGCCGAAAAACCCAGTCCTCACGGACATCCTCTACTACATGGATCGTATCTTCACCGTTATCTTCTTTTTAGAAATGTTAATTAAATGGCTGGCTCTGGGTTTTGTAGCGTACTTTTCAAATGCCTGGTGTTGGCTGGATTTCGTTATCGTAATGGTGAGTCTTCTGTTTCTACATTCTACACTTTCTGTGTTGTTTTTTGTTTGTTATGCAGGAATCCAATTTAATCCCTTATTATTGTTGTTGTTGCTGTTGTTTGTTCCAGGTGTCCTTGATTAATTTCATCGCTAGTTTAGCTGGGGCTGGGAGTGTTCAGGCGTTCAAGACGATGAGAACCCTGCGGGCTCTGCGTCCACTGAGAGCCATGTCGCGGATGCAGGGAATGAGAGTTGTCGTGAACGCTCTGGTTCAGGCCATTCCCAGTATCTTCAACGTCCTCCTCGTCTGTCTCATCTTCTGGCTCATTTTCGCCATTATGGGCGTCCAGCTTTTCAACGGAAAGTTTCAAAAGGTAGAACATGAAGACAAACACGTGGAGAGTATTTAATATTTAATATGTAGAATAATAATAATAATAAAAAATAATAAATGACTTTTGCCCCGTGTGTTTAGTGCATTGACCCTGAGGACGGTCTCCGACCGGACTACCGCATCATCAAGAACAAGCAGGAGTGTTTGGCCAACAATTTGACGTGGGACAATCCTCAGATGAATTTTGACCACGTCGGCAAAGCCTATTTGTGTCTCTTCCAAGTTGCCACTTTCAAAGGTTGGATTCAAATCATGAATGATGCGACGGATTCACGTCAGGTAGGAAACCCAAAATACAAATTACACTTTTACATTCATCAGATGTGAAACCAGTTCCTTGTCATAATTTACTAAAAACAACTCTCTTTTTATTCTAGTTGGACGAACAACCACATCGAGAAGTTAATTTTGTAATGTATGTCTACTTTGTAATTTTTATCATCTTTGGCTCATTCTTCACGCTCAATTTGTAAGTTGCAACACTGGATTTTTATGAAATATTTAATTTGTACTATAACAAGAAAGATGAAAGACAAGGTCTATTTTAAAATGTATGATGACGGGCTTTTAAAAATGAGGAATATTTTTCTTTGTGCACAGGTTTATTGGAGTAATTATCGATAATTTCAACGAACAAAAGAAAAAAGCTGGTGGTTCATTAGAAATGTTCATGACGGATGATCAGAAAAAGTACTACAATGCCATGAAGAAGATGGGCTCGAAGAAGCCCCTCAAAGCCACTCCCCGACCCCGCGTAAGCCCTCAACAAACAACAAATATTTATATTGTATTTATTATTCCACAAAAGTTTTCTATTATTTCATAGTATTTTTAAAAACTTTTTTCCTACTCATATATTTTTGTACAGTGGAGACCACAAGCAGTTGTATTTGAAATTGTTATGAACACCAAATTTGACATGATTATTATGGTGTTCATCGGACTCAACATGTTGACGATGACCATGGACCATTTTCAACAGACGGAAGTGAGTATTTTCCACGGCAAGATGCAAAAATTAACTATAACTTGTTTAATGTTTACTTAATTTATGCTATTTATTTTATGTTT
This sequence comes from Sminthurinus signatus, assembly GCA_019776565.1. Lineage (NCBI taxonomy): Eukaryota > Metazoa > Arthropoda > Collembola > Symphypleona > Katiannidae > Sminthurinus > Sminthurinus signatus. The sequence goes on from JABASP010000526.1 coordinate 4,820, forward strand.
CAGAATTGGGATAAAGCACTGGAATATTTAAATGGAGTTTTTATAGCAATCTTCACTACAGAATGCTCACTTAAAGTATTTGCACTACGCCAGTAAGTTTTTCATGTCATAAATAATAAATAATTATAACTGATGAAAATAGAAAATACATTGTGAATTTCCTACATGATAATTTAACATTTAACACCCTGTGATTTTGTCTTTTGTCCTTTTCAGTCACTACTTTGTAGAGCCTTGGAATCTTTTCGATTTTGTCGTAGTTATTCTTTCTATAATAGGTAATTTCCAACTTATAATCAAATGAAATTAAATGACATGAAATATTTCTCTGTGGAGAGAATGAATTTGAATGAACATGAACAAAACTGCAACTTGTGGATAATATTGTGGTTGTGAATTTCAGGTTTACTGTTGAGTGACTTGATCGAGAAATACTTTGTATCTCCAACTTTACTTCGAGTTGTTCGAGTTGCCAAAGTAGGTCGAGTTCTGCGTTTAGTCAAAGGAGCGAAAGGGATCAGGACTCTTCTTTTTGCACTTGCCATGTCACTCCCCGCTCTTTTCAATATCTGCCTTCTTCTCTTCCTCGTCATGTTCATTTTTGCAATCTTTGGCATGTCCTTCTTTATGAATGTCAAAATTCCCAGTGGTGGCCTAGACGAAGTTTACAATTTCCAAACGTAAGTCTAACCAAACGCCAAACCTAAAATCTACAATCCACAACTGAAAACATAATTCTTTAATCCTTCTTTTCTGTATTTAGGTTTGGACAGTCCATGATTTTACTCTTCCAGATGTCAACCTCTGCAGGTAAACTAAAAACTACACATTTAACAAAAAGAGCCTATTCAAACATTATAATAATATGTAAAATAAATCGTGTTTTAATTTTTAATCACCTGTGTTCTTTTTCAAATTAATTCCAAAAGGTTGGGACGGAGTGTTGGCAGGAATAATAAATGAAGATGAGTGTAAGCAGCCGAATCCGGATTTGGGAGATCCAGGAAATTGTGGAAGTCCAACCGTAGGGATAGCATTTTTACTCTGTTATCTCGTAATTAGTTTTCTTATTGTGATCAACATGTACATTGCCGTTATCTTGGAGGTAAACCTTGTTCAAAGTCTCATCCAACCAAAAAAATCAATAACAATAATCAATGTTCAATGTTAAAATGCTCATTCCTGTGAATTTTGAATTGTGTGTGTAGAATTACTCGCAAGCTACGGAAGAAGTTCAGGAAGGTCTCACAGACGATGATTATGACATGTACTATGAAATCTGGGCTCAGTTTGATCCGGACGGAACTCAGTACATTCGTTATGATCAGCTGTCCGACTTCCTCGACGTCCTGGAGCCCCCTCTGCAAATCCATAAACCTAACAAATACAAAATCATCTCCATGGATGTACCGATATGCAAAGGTGAATTACAAATTACAAACTACAAACTATACAAAACTTGCACAAATTATACAAATCATTCACAGGCACCTTTCTTGAAATATATGATGACCAAATGCTAATAATTAGTTTGTTCATCTCCAGGGGACATGATGTACTGTGTGGACATTTTGGATGCCCTGACTCGTGACTTCTTCGCCCGTAAAGGAAATCCCATCGAAGAGGCTGTTGAGTTGAATGAAGTCCAAGTGGCCCTGGACAGACCCGGATATGAGCCAGTTTCGTCCACCCTGTGGAGACAGCGGGAGGAGTACTGCGCCCGTCTCATCCAAACTGCCTGGAGAAAGCACAAACACCTCCGCGCTCAAAGTCAACAGGACTCGAGAACGGACGACACGGATGAAAATCAGGTAGTTAGCTGGAAATATCCTCACAATTAACCCAACTCACTCTTAACTCTTAACATTTACCATTGCACCAACTAGATTGCAGAACCTTATAATCAACCATCATAGCATTCTTAATGTGTTCCAGGTCGTCGCCACTTCCGTTGTCATTGATGAAACGGAAGGGAGTCATAAAGTCGTTATACACAGTCACTCCAGGTCCCCGTCCATACAGTCAAGGATGACAGACGTCTGACAACTTGAACAGTAAACAGTAGCAACTTTTAACTATTACAACCCACAACACTTCATCATCAAGAATCAAGAATCAAGAGATGACCGAACCCCACAGAACAATATTATGAACTATGAACAGAGAAAAACTATCAAAACAAAACGTAATGCAATGTAATTATTACTAATTATATTAAACTACAAATTATATACATATGTACTAAATACTAAATAATAATTGCTACGGCTAAGAATTACATACTAATTAATATTATTATGATTACTACTGTTTTATCATCATTCATTATACTTTATTTACTACTTATTACATATTATATTGCTATTGTCCACTGCAAATAGCTATCAAGGTAATCCTGCGATTTAATTACGTAACACAAATACAATAAAAATACTAATACTAATAATAATTATTATTGAATACCTATATACTTGTATACATAATACATAATATATTATATACATATTCATTTCACGAAAAATCTCATCCTATTAAGATCAATACTTTAGTATATAAATAAATAAATAAATAATATATTAATAATATTATGTATAACTTTGAATAATTACTGTATTTATTACGATTTATCTAAGTTTAAAAAAAATATGTATTTAATAATGTATAATGTAACAAAAAAACAAATATACAGGTATGACATAAAAACTGTCTATGTTAGCTTTTGTAAAACAAGAAACTCGATACTTATACTTAATATAAATTATAAATTATGAACATGTTCTACTGGTAGTAATTTAAGTATGTCGACATGTGTGTGGATTGTGGATGCAAACAATGAGGAGAAAGAAGAAGAAAACCATCCTTACTAAATAAACTACTGCATATACTGTTAATTACTATACTACATATATATAAAAGTGCATTCAAAGAACAAACAAAATATATGAACGTGCATATATATAGCTACAAACTAAATATTTAAATGTGAAACGTCGTACTTTTAGACATAAGTGTAACCTGTAACCTGCAGAATATAATTATACTTGTGTAAATACAAAAGCAACACATATAAAAGATAAAAGTGCATGCATAAAAAATAAATCCATCAACAATTTGATGAATATGCCTGAAAAGTGTACTACAACTGTTTCAAAGTCAGTTTTTACAGTGAATGTGAAATAGAAAAATAATAATTGACATTTTATTATGATACAAAGAGAAAAAAATAACAACGATAAACGATACATGTTGAGTGAAAATCATTCTTTTTTTACTGAAATAAACTATAATAAATAGATAAGTAAATACATCATAATGATCAATGATATGTGTACATACGCTATATTTATGCTAATTTATAAGTCACACACATGAAACACGTAATATTTCTATTCTAGCCATTTTTCGTATACCAATAATCAATAATAATAACTGATAACTGATAACAGTAATCAGTGAGTTCGAGAACTAGACATAAGATTTAAGCATAAGTAAATATTTTCAGTTGTTTTTTACAAAATACACAGCTCTAAAATATTCCTTCTACCTATACAAATAATACTATGTAACTTTTCCGCCTCGTCCTCCCTTTATAAATATTAAATATATACACACTCTCAGAAATGTATGCGCCCATGCAAGAAAAAACGCTTTCACCACAACGTACCATATTGCTTTCTCTCTTAGTACAATAAATCTCAAAACAGCTTTGTCCATGAAAACGAATCGGGTATTTGTCTATCCACCCACAAACACACACACACATTTACACACATTTACGTATTTATATAGTTTGTTAAAGCAATAACCTTTTTGAAATATTTTTAATTATAATTAATTGTAAATAATACGCTCATCAAATAAGTTAGACCTATATAATCTATACAATACGTCACAATAATGAATAAAATAATGAACACACGTCCCTATACATATGTTATTTTTAAAGAAAAACGTAAGAATGCTGTTTTACTTCAAAAATTGAGACAAGTTCAAAACAAGTAAATGATTTTGTAAATTGGAAATTACAATCTAATAAATTAACACAACATTTTGTGTGCTATTCAAAAAATAAACAAAGGATCAGGAAAACACTTCAAACTGTACACACAGTACACACACAATAGTGAAATTGAGTCAAATCCCATGAAAAGTCGGTTGGAAAAAGTAAAGTTTGTGTAAAAAAGGATTAAAATTGTAGCATTTATTGTAGTATCGTTCAATATATTATATTATATAAGTACGGATACACATGACTTGAAGATTCTGTCACTACAAAACTCCAGAAAAGAAAATCATCGTATTTTTATACGCCGCAGCACAACAAATATAGATACATACAGACATATAGACATATACACATGAACATGAGGACATGAAAACATACACAAGCACTTGGAAATCCTTTATGATATAAAATATAAAATGCAATTAAAGTAAAAACTATGTTTTCTTAGAAATTTTGACTTTTCTTTCCTATTCATCCATAAAAATATATAAACAAATTATAACAACTTCGAAACTCAGACACAACAGTAAAATTGCGTTTACTTGTATAACATAATATGTATAACAAATATATTATATTTGTTTTGTGTGCACTGCGTACTATAAAATTCCGTGATACATTCAATAATACTTATGATAACATACTAGACGTAATATGATCACGAGTATCTATAATCTATAGGTGTATTGTGTACATTAGGCGATATTAAAAATTACATGCAGAAACTGTGCTCTTATAATAACAGTAAGAAAAAAGAAGTTGACAGAACAGTTACTACAAAGAGAAATTCAGTATAAGTAGATTTTCAATTATTGTCCTTTTTTATTCAGTTTCTTCAATTCCTTTGGATTTTGGATAATAAAATGTTTCAGAAGGAAATAAATTAATTGTACGTCAAAGAGCATGTTCTACATATATGTGTATTCTCCTCTTTCCTTCTTCATTGGAGAAAGTAACTTTCACTTTTAGTTCATTACATATAATAAGGAAAGTTCGAACATAATATATTGATGTGTATATTAAATATTTTATAGATATTTAGGGCTTTTACGACACTATAATATTATTGCAGACAATATTTCAATTCAGTTAATTACCTAAAAACATATTATTATGTATGGTGCTAAAGAAGTTCTGTGTTAGCCACACGCAGTAATAAAACAAGTACCAAAAAATAAAGGAAACCAAATAAATATCATAATATGTAACTAAAACTCTGCAGTCTGCAGTTACGTGTAGGATAAGGGAACGAAAAAACAAAAGTAAAAAACTTGCCTGGTAGCAATTTATATCGACCCTTATCATGATTAATTAAAGTTATTAGACTTTTGTGATACAAAACCCTATTGAATTATGAATTATATATTATATACATAATATATTATTGTAAATATACATAACTATATTATAATCTGTACAAATTAGAGACACATGATTTAATATGATTACAAAATGAACATTTTGTAAAAAGTACTAGTTGATTACTGGTATCATACACAGAGTGATTAGTAGATTTTATTATAGTGGGAATAACATATTATATATATACCACACATTATAATACCTTTTAGAACATAATGTATTTATGCATATATATGCTGAAAGCTGAAACCCTATAGAAGTCAGTGACTATATAGTCAAAATAATAATATAAATATATATAATATCATATTATATTGTTTATCATACGGTATGTTTTATATATGTATTCCATTATTTTACTACTATTAAAATGAACAAAAGATAAAACATGTGTATGCCCGAGTACGAATATACTAACAGACACTACGACGCAAAGAATTATATAAAACATTCTATACTTAGTACATAATATAATAAGTAATAAGTAGCATACTAATTATTATTACATTCTATACTATATACTATGTTATTGTAGTACCTGTTGATTGATACCTTTTTATATGATTACAAAACTAAAAACTACTGACCCACATTAATAAAATAATGAGAAAAAAAATCAGAAGAGCAGAAATGGAATGTCATATTATTAGTATATGATTACTAATTATGATTAAGTGTAAAGTTCTATATATATATTATGTATTGTTGAACAACACAAAAACATATTATGATGTACAATGTGGGTACTCTGCATATTAAGTATATTATATAGTGTTATAGTTTTTAATCAATGATGAAATCACAGCAATTATAAAAGCACACGTGTAAAGGCTAAAAGAGCATGTGATCGTTTTGTACATTTTACGCTTCAGTATGACATATAGATTATTTATATATTATCATTATATGGTACGCATAATAATTAATAATTAATTTAGCAGTAAAAAATGGATATGCTGTTGAACCTGTCTTGGAATAATATATCACTAGGCCATTTTTGTATAGGTATACATTTAAGAATAATTAATATACTATCTTATTCTATATTCTATAGTTTTATAAAACAGCCCACAAAAAACGTTTTATGCATACTATGAGCTCAATGTAGAAGTCAAAATTTTTACAGTAAATGAAAAAACCATTTGTAGTGTTGAGAAATACTGCATATTATGTAGAGCTATACATTATCAGAATATGTTATGTTTTATGCTTAAAAAAAACAATGTAGGAACAAAGAAAAGTTTCCTCTCTTATAGATTACATAAAAAACATTACGCTTTACGCTTTCTCCGTTTTAAATGCACGCACAAGAGATATGCTACAAAATATGGCATGTGTATTATACTAAAGCAGGTTCAACACATTGAATTACATATATGATGAATCTAAATTATTATTTTATTTATGACTTTTATGAGAGGTTCTCTTACAATAAACATGATGTAATTACAAAGTTTGTCATAATGATATATCTATAAAAGTTCAGCAAAGGAGTATTATAACAGAAAATGTATATATGTGTAATATGTAGAAAAGCTTTCTCTGATTCGGTAAATACAAAAACAGAGTATATATGTACATGTGCACATTCTATGTAAAAGCAACTCAAAGGGTGAATCAAATGTTGAAAGTAAATGGGGGGAAAAAGAAAAGAGAGATGATTATTTGTCACCTTGTTCGTTTGATGAACTATATATCTGTAAAATGAAGTGTAAACGATTCATTTGTTTTTGTCGTGTCCGTTACAGAAAAAAGCAAAAGGTTTATATATATCATACTTACAACATTCAAAGGTATACCCTGCATCTAACAGTATACATATATACATGTTATTATATTATAGCTTCATTATCTAAAAAGGTAAAAGATTGCTCTTGCTACGAATGAAGTGCAAAAACTACATAACATATTATATATATAGGCGTATGGATAAATTTATATTTAATATCGAATAATATCTCTACTAATACTGACTGCTGAAAAGTAAACTATAATATAAAAAATAATAATTGAACAGAAATCACAAAAATACAGAGACAAGAGGAAAACAAAGAGCACTTTTTGCAAATGTCCATTTACTCCACAGAATAGTTTACACATATACATAACATATATATATTGTAAAATAATATAATCTTGCTAAATGCCCCTTTTACATAAGTACTTATCTTCAAAAAAACATGACAAATATGTGCAAAACGGGAAATCTATAAGAACTGTGTTTGATTCTAACTGTATACATGTATGACTATAATATATTATTATATTTAATGTATGAGCGTTTAAATGGAATAGAATATGATGACGAACGTATAATATACATATAATATATAATATGCATTATAAAATATTACTTATTTTAATCTTTGAAATACACAAAATTGTATACAATGCTAAAAAAATCATTCACACACACACACATGTATAGTATAAATGACGTAAGTATGATCGATATATGCTTTGCATTTTTGAACAATAATATAAATTATTATTATTATTACACATACCTATAATATATATTATATGCATCGTTTACCAGCTAATAATGGAATACATTAAAAGTTAAAAGGATACTATAAAAATGTAAGGAAATCATTATTATTTAAACAATAAGATTAACTACAACTATATACACATATGTATACATATATGTGTATCTCCGTAATACTATAAACGTATATTATATAATAGTAATTATTATTACATGTTATATTATATCTAAAATATTTAATCCGCGTTGCTGATACATTTAATAAAAAAAAAGTTTTTATATATTCCAACACTGAAAAATTAATTCCAGCATTTAAACTGGTGTTGTAAGTAAATATATTTTGATTTCATTTTTCATTTTCATACATGTTCTGACATTCCATACCATACAAACTAATTATAGGAAAGTTATTAAAATGTACATTTAAAACAACTGAAAAAATAGTAAAAAAGTGAGGATACACGTTTTTTATAAAAGGACATTTGACAACAAAGGCATTTTGGTTTATCAGGGAAATTTGATTTTCAGTACATATGTACGTTACATGAGTTTTATATGGGAATGGTATAACGTATAACGGCATAAAAAATAAAATGTGTTTGTGGTTTGTGACAAGAATTAATTTTAAAACAGTGTAAAATAAGTTAATATATCATGTTTAATTAATTAACAAGAATATACTTTATAACGAGATTACTCCTGTACAAGTCTTTGATTTATATTGAATTATTTTCAAACCGTGGTTTGTGATATTATATGTATACTCATATAGAACATAGAAGTATATGTGTGAACATACGTTCATTTCCATGTGTATTTAATATTTAATGTTTAATCTGTGCATATTACGTGCTTAAAATTTAAAAATATATAACTACATAGAAGTACAACAACAAATTATATAAACGTCATTTAAGTGTGTGTATTGAAGAAAAGTATAGAAGAAAAGGTTCTTGTTGACTTTTGACGAACAAAGTTTTTATTTGTCATTTGTATGATAGACTATCATTGAATCATTGATAGTTTTGATTTCTTGACGTGTTTTATTCAAAGAGTATACTACAAGTAAGTACATCCCTCAAAAAGCATTCTATATTATTATTATTATTATTATAGTTTATAACAATAATTTACATTGTGTGTATTGTGTCTTGTTCTTAGAACTTGTATGCTATTATATTTACAAACTTGGCAATCAAATAATGAGATTATTATATAATTAAAAAAAAACAACAGGCAACATGTACAACGGCATTGGATTGACAACGCCACGGGGTTCTGGTACAAATGGATATGTACAAAAAAACCTATCATCTATCCGGAAAACTAAAGAAAAAGTCAAAGAAGCTACTAGTGAAGATACAGCTGTCAGACGTTTTGATCCAGAATTAATAGACCATGAAAGACGTCGGCAAATTGAGGTAAATATAGATTAAAAAAATTTCTGTATAAAAAAAATGATTCGTAACGTATTTTACTTACTTTTATTACTTACATTTTATTTTTTACATTTCATAAAAAGTAGTTTTGACAATAATTATTGAGCGTCGTAGAATGTATAATATAATTGATAAATGATACATGTTTCTATTGTTTGTGACTTTTAAATGGTATATTATATTATACAAGTAAAATAGTACAATTTTTTTTGGACAATAGGTCATTATTTATTATTGCTATTGTATTGTGTGTTATACTATAAATTATTATGGACAGGACTTTCACAAAAGTTTAAACTATTGATTGATAAAACTATAAAAATGGGCTTAATAAAATGTCATGTTTTTAATTGCTATTGTTGATTGTACTTACAAACAGGTTAAATGTTTAGAATTGAGAGAAGTTCTTGAAGAAGATGATGTGCCAGATGATCAAATTGAGGAACAAATAGCCGCATTTCGTACTAAATTATTAGCTGTAAAGAAAGACTCTATATTACGAGATTCATCCGGCCGAGCAATGTAAGGATATTATAAAATATTTTAGTTATTGAATAATAATGAATAAATAATAAATAAATACATTTTCATTGCTTTATTTATTTTTTATTTTATAGAAAATACTTGCTAGTTACTAATTCAAAGGGTAATAAAATTATTTTAAACTTGCTTTTTATGATGTTTTAAAAATTTGTTTTTATTCATAGGATTAAGGATAGTCACGAATTAGCTCAGGCACAAGAACAGAAAAATGAAAGAGCTAAGGCTGCATTTGGTATCTCATCTGATTACGTTCCTGGCTCTTCTTATGATACTAATCGCCTCCCTGAAAAAGTAGCTGCTTTAGAAAAAGAAAAGAATGGCAACAATAATATTGCTACAATTGAGAAAGAACAGGTAAACATACGTAAAAGTTATATATCATAATAAATAATATGTTCATTATTTAATAAAATATTGTTTTGTGATTTTACATAAATTATTGCTCTCTCAGAGTTTTATGATGTATTATTTTTGTACGATGAATACAATATTGTTATATGCTATAGTATATAATATGGTCCATATATATGTATTTTCAGATTGACAAGGATGCCAAAAACTTGTCAGAAACCAAAGAATCAGATAAAAGTAAAAAGAAAAAAGGGAAAAAAAGACGCCGAAGCTCATCTTCATCCTCCTCTTCATCTTCATCTTCCAATTCTGATGACGAATCAAGTTCAGATTCATCTTCATCCGGATCATCCGGATCCTCGTCATCTTCATCTTCCACATCTGATTCTGAAGCTTCAAATAACTCATCAGAAGAAGAAGGAGAACTTAAACGTAAACGTCGTAAAAGATCATCATCAAGTAAAAAAAAGGAAAAAAGATCTAAAACTTCCTCAACAAAATCTAAATCCAAAAAGAGTAGTGACTCAAAGAATAGTAATAGCCGGCGGGAGAAAGATAGCAAACCGATATCTAGGTCCAGATCAAGATCCAATGACAGAAAAGATCGCAAGGATAAAGACAAAGGTGATAGAGACAGAGAGGATAGAGAAAGGGGTGAACGAGAGAGGAATGATAGAGATAGAGGTGACAGAGACAGAGTTGACAAAGAAAGAGAAAGGGGTGACCGAGAAGATAGAGACCGAGAAAGGGGTGATAGAGGTCGAGAAGATAGAGAAAGGGGTGACAGAGACAAAGAAGATAGAGAAAGAGGTGAAAGAGATCGAGGTGATAGAGGAAGAGAAAGAGGTGACAGAGACCGAGAAGATAGAGACAGAGGCGATAGGGAAAGAGACCGAGAAGACAGAGGCAGAGGTGATAGAGAAAGAGATCGAGACAGAAGCAGAGGTGACAGAGAAAGAGACCGAGAAGATCGAGACAGAAGCAGAGGTGACAGAGAAAGAGACCGAGGCGATAGAGACAGGTATGACACTCACTAAATGTTTACTATGTATACTGTATGGTTTTTCTTTTGTTATTTATTTCAATTTCTTTTAAAATTTTCATGCAAACATGTTATACTGTGTAATATATTTTAAATAAGTAAATAATAACTTTTTTTTTATGTGTATTGTTTTCCTACAGACGACGCTAAAAAATTTTCATTTTGGTGGAACTAATTTTTTTTCTCGCCAAATAAACTACAACAACAACAAATGTCATCAAACTTTCTCAGTTCTGTTTTTCTTTCTTTCATGATTGTTTAAAAGAATATATACCACATGATTAAAACTCTACATAGAATGTAATGGTCCCTAAAACACAATATATCCAGGATAAACGTGTGTATATATCTTATATCTTGTAAGACTTGTTTTTAGTTGATTTCTTTACTGTTAACTTTGCAAAAGATATCCATGTTTTACGTGTTATAATAAATTTTAAACTATATTATATCAATATTAAAATAATAGTTATTATTACAAATTACAATATTCCTATTAAATAATTAAAATCTAAACTTCTTGTATCCTTTACATGCAATGTCTAGGTGAAATAAAAAAAAAATTTGGATTACTTTTTAATTTTTAATGCTGCTTTGAATACTGTATAATATTTCCCGTGCTATTTATAACACCATGATATATGTATAGCTACAAAATAATAATTTTGATTGTGAAAATTTTTAAATATTAATCACACATAATTGTGTAAATACGATGTAGCGTAATTTTTTTATTTTTTTATATATATATGTACATATATTTTCATTTATTTCATCATTTTCTACTGTTTCATACACAGTATTTAAAAACCAATTCATTTGTGTTTGTGTTTTTTTTTCATCTTTGTGTAAATACTTGTACATGATGCACTCACATAATACTAAAGTACTTTTTCGAACTTTGCATAATTTTCATCTTGTTTCCGCAAGGCAATTAACAATAATTATTGTGTAAGTTAATAAGACGTATAGCTCTTGTAAATACATAATATATTACACATATTTATATATATAGAGTATAGCGTTGTTCATCATTCATCAATACATACAAACATATGTATGTGTATACACATATATATATATATATATGACACAGTCATTGCATTCTCAACAAAGCGATTACTGTTTCTTCTAATCTCAATAAAGAAAAACTCTGTTGAGCTTTAACATAATACATGATCCATTTGAAATGGTTTTACTTAGGTACAGAAGTAGTACAGAAGTAACATAAGTATAATAATATATCATGACAAATACAATAAAAGGTTACTACATTTATGATTTGAAGTCATTTCAATTGTCCCTACATGATTCAGGATACATGATATAAATAAATTGAATAAGTAATATGTAAAATAATTTGTAAGTACATACAACAAGAGCTATCATAATATAATATGTCGTGTGTGCTATATCTACGTAATATTATAGTACCAGAGGAAGTAAGTGTATCATTACTAATATAAATATTCTATAGTAGTGTAGAATAATTTCGATTCATTTCGTTAAATTTGTACAAGCTTAATACATACATATATGATAATGTATTTAAGCAGGTGTATGCATACGATCTGAGTAAACCATATTAAAGAAAGAAAGCCCTAGAAGAAAATAATGTACAAAGAAAGTTTGCATAAACATAATATAATATATAACAATTAATTCAAAGTTAATACAAGATTTTTTTTTTGTTGAAGCAACTACAGTATAGATAATAAAACTATCAACTCCATTATAATGATCAATAAATCACAATGTAAATATAGGGAAATTGACAGAACAGAAAAGGATGTTAAAATAGAATACGAAACTTGAAGGTTAAAATAAAAGTCTAATAAAATAAACTATAATATAATAATATAACTTTATATTAAACGTATAAAGTAGTACTAGTACTAGAAGAAGAACCATGGTGAGAATTCGACCATTTTGTTGAAGATGCTATTTTACGCTTATTTTCAGTCAAATTGAAATTACCAAGAGGATCTACATCCTCCTCCTCCTCTTCATAATCATTAATAATATCGTCCTCATCTTCATCCTCTACTTTTACTTGAGCTCTAGTAGTCGTTTTTTCATTAGGAAAACTTAAAATAAGCCCATGAGCTTTCATATGTGCAGCAAGATTTTTTCTAGATGAAAACATTTTTTTACAAAAGTTACAAGATACCAAATTGGTTGAGGGTAGATGTTCATTCTTTGAATTGTTGTTGAATGATGATGATGATGATGAAGAAGAAGCGGTGGATGAAGCAAATCCAGATTTTTGTCCATGCATCCGTCTCATATGATCTTGAAGTGCATCTTTTCGTGGAAATTCTTTAAAACATATCATACATGGAAATTCCTTTGTTCCCGTATGTAATACATTATGTTTTCTTAAATGTTCCTTCCTCTTGAAAGCCTTTTACAAAAAAATAAATAAATAAATAAATAAAAGACACGTAGCTATAAGGTTAAAATACGTCATAATGCATAATAACATATTATTAAGTTTTAATTATCAATTAAATCATAGAGTATATCAAAAAATGTAATAATTTAGAAGAATTACACATTATATTATATCCATACCTTTGGACAAAATTCACATTTAAATCGACGGACATCTGAATGGACAGTTGCTTGATGTTCGTATAGAGTGTTTAAAGTAGTAAAGGTATATTCACACATATCGCAACTTAAATATGGCTTCTTAGGTTTTGGTTGTAAACTCTCAATGGCTTTGTCTAATGATGGATTATTTGTTGTACTACCATTGTAAACAGCATTTTGCATCATATTCAAAGGTAATTCTTCTGGAATCTGGTTACAAAAATTTAAATAAAAACATGAAATATGAAATATAAATAATAATTATAATACACAATCATATATTATTACGTAACTTATACTGTCAGAAAAATGCAAAATAGGAATAAGAATACATATATTATGGGAAAAATACATAATATATATGGGTTATGCTTAATACATACTGTAGTATATTATGGATATACTTACGCCAGAAAATTCCAATGGATGAACATTTCTTATATGTCGAATAAGATGATCTTTTCTTGAAATATCTTTTCCACAAAAAGAACATGTAAATTTCATCCCAGAATGTACACTTGATAAATGTTTCGTCAAATGCTCTTTTCTAACAAAACCTGTACATACACAAATTAAAAATAAAAAGACAAAAAATAATAAAGATTACATTTTTATATAATGTACAGTACTTATGTTATACATTTTGTATTTATGTGTGTAATATAATATGCTTAATGTACATTTAAAGATTATAATAATATGTTTTTGTTTTTTTACCCTTTTCACAAATTGAACACTTATGTGGACGATTAGAAATATGGCTATGCATATGTCGAAATAAAATTTCTCTTGTCATAAATATAACTCCACATTCTGGACATTGAACTTTTTGATCCCCTTGCTTTCCATTCTTGTTGTAAATAAGACTATTTACAACTTGAGAAGTAGTAGTAAATTCAATATCATTAGAATTGGAATTATCTGTATCTTCCTCAACATCACCAAATGATTGATCATGTTGTAAATATGAGGATGGTTCTAAATAATCTTGGACTTCATTTTCTTCCTGATATTCTACATATCCTTCATTATTATCATCATCGTTGATATCTTCTTGATCTTCCTCTTCATTATTATATTCAATATCAGAATCATCTTCATCATCAACATCATCATTGATTTGATGATTTCCATTTTCTTTATACTTTATATTTTTAGATTCCTATATAAAATACAAAAATAAAGAAATACTTATTATTATTAATTATTATTATGAGAAAAAAAAACAGTTTTATTATTACAAAAATATTTTTTCAAAGGATGATTGTTTTCAAATATAATATTATGTATTATATATTTTAGATCTTTTAAAAAAAATAATAATAATAATAAAACCTTCTAACTTACATCAGTTACGGTGAAATGATCATTTTCAATATGTTTAAGTAAATATTCTTTCCTTGAAAAATTTCGACTACAATGTGGACAACCAAAATTAGCACCTCCATGTTCCTTTGATACATGTGAAGCTAATTGTTCCCCTCGATCAAATGCCAAATTACAAAAAGAACAAATAAAAGTTAACTTGACAATATGACTCTCAGTTTCTGTCTTGATAGTTTCGGTCTCATGTTCATGGACAATCATGTGTCGGGCAAGGCTGAGTTTTGTTACAAATCTTGAAGAACATACATGACAAGGAAATTGGTCGGGTTCATTACTATAATCATACTCTTCTTCATCACTTGATTCTGTTTGTTGTTCCACTTTTATATTATTATAATAATTTGTGATGTTGACATTCGTATTGTCTATTGAAATTGTATTGCTGGAATTTTCTCCTTGTTTATTCCTTCTTTCAGCCATAATAATGGTGATGCTGATATTGATGACAGATGTAAAAAGGGAAGGATAATAAATTGTATTTTAAAAGTTGTATTGTTGATAAAATCTGTAAAAATTAAAACAACAAAATCAGTAACAGAGATTTTAAATAAATACAAAAAGTACATTTTATACATTTTTAGCCACAAGTTGTCCAACTTTCAAATTAATCAATAGTTATCAACTTTAGACACGTAATTATAAGGCAGTAGGGCTAATTGGCTATTTATTTACCTAGTTTTAAATTAATTTTGTTATAAAAATCAAAGTAAAAAATAAATATTTTTCTCGCTATTACACATTACACAGAAAAACCACATAAAAATTATTATTTAGGCATTCAACTCACATTTGAAAATTTTATATTCATGTTGATAGAATATAGAATTAAGAATTAATTAACTTTAACATTTAATGTATAAATACACACGAACACGCGGAAACCGTGTTTACAAAAAAAAAGCACAAACAAGTGGCTTTACTTTTAATTAAAGTGAGATATAAGATGTAAAAAAAAGGGTTTTAGAAAAAATAAAACAGTTTTAAGTTTTAAATATGACAAAATATACAGAGGCGCGCCAGGAAATTAGAAAAAAATTAAGTAAAACTTACCAATAACTGAATAATAATTTAGAGACTCCAGTAATTATTTTGACACAAATAATATCCATAATAATAGACAAAACTTTAAGTTTACCCTAAAAAAGTACACAAGAAGAAAAAAGATTTTGTCTATAGAAACGAGAAAAATGAGAAGAGCAGAAGAGTGTTCAATATTATTCTACTTTTGTATGTGTGTACATTTTGGAACCGCTATGAAGAAAATGGGTGATTTCAAGGCAAGGGGAAGGTATATTTCATTATTATGCACCTATAACTTTTTTCCCCCCGATGGAGTTTTGTGATCCAGTGCATGTGGGAGAGAATGTATATGCAATATGCAACCATGTAAAAATGTATACTTCTGAGGTTATAATGCTATAGTGTGAATGTGTTTTAGATATTTTACGAGTAGAAAGATATTATATGCATAATATCCGAGTACTTTACATTTTGCCATGCACATGAAATAATATAATGAGGTTCTCGGTTTCAAGCATTGTTGTTTCATATGACACCCTCAACATACAAATACATATGTACTATAAAATAATCAAGTTCATTATATTGTGTACCTCAAACAAATGAAGAATATTTAAGTAAATGAGTTTTGAATTTGGTTTAGAGTATAATAATTAATAATACTGAAAATATATTGTAGTTTGTAGTGAATCAACTTTTGCTACGTGAATTACGTGAAATTATTATTATATATTATATTCCAGCTCTTCAAACATCATCATGTACTATAACTTTCAACATTCTCATTGCATTATTAACAA
The DNA here is from genome assembly GCA_019776565.1 of Sminthurinus signatus. Lineage (NCBI taxonomy): Eukaryota > Metazoa > Arthropoda > Collembola > Symphypleona > Katiannidae > Sminthurinus > Sminthurinus signatus. The sequence goes on from JABASP010000526.1 coordinate 21,855, forward strand.
ATAAGAGACATTGTAGGAACACATATTTTACACATATTATTTAAATTCTTTTGTACTTACTTACATAAAATCTTGTACAAATGTAAATTCTCTTTTGTTATCATGAGCAGAAGTACACGCAATAACTTCCTCTTTCAAATGTATAATATATGCATTCAGGTCAAAAGAATACACAATTTATTATTTATTATTATATGACATAACTTCTGGTTGTATCTTAGACTATAAACATACGTACACAGTAGTTACTCGTCTTTTATCGTAATCTCTTTAGTTTTACATTTTACAGATTACTGTACTGCATAAGCTCATATTTAAATTTCTATTGTCAATGTACACTGCTCTCTGCGTTTTCTAATAATATAATACATTTCGAGACGCCAAAACTTTCACTCTAACTTTAAAGTTCAAGACAAAATTATCAAAAACAAATATATCCATAATATTCTAATATTACGTGATAATATCATACTAATAAAATATTATCTCACTCAGTCCTTATATCAAAAGGTATAAAAATGTTATACATATTATTATTATGTATTATGGAGCAAAACATGGAGTAAGCACATAGTGCCGTAAAACAACCACCATATAATATGTTGAATATTATATTGCACAATGATCAACATTATTATTATTATTACTATCTAACTATTTTCCTAATTTTTGCTGGTTTATACGTTGAAGATCTTGAAGGTGTTTCATTTGATGTCGATGACGATGACTCTTGATTTTTTAAAAGCTTGTATTCTTCGGAATACGTGATGATGGTTTTGAGTAGACCATTAAGATGATGTGAATCCTCTTGACAATTTTTCTATTGTTAGAGGAACAACAACAACATAAAATTAATTTCATTAGATTGACATAATATTTTGATCGTCTCTTTTTCAAAAATTAAAATTCAATTCAAATAAATATAAAAGTTATATAAAAATAAAAAATACTATTTACTTATGTCTTATGTTGTAATGGAATTTATCAAAAAAGAAATACCTTAAATCCCAGAGCTATACATTTAATATTTGCTGCTGTCTTCATTGTAGATTCTAAACTTTTAATTGCTAATATTGGAACAGACTTAGCAAGAGCTATAGGTATAAGTAATTTTGTTATAATTTGTGGATTCACATCTGGATCAACAAGGACAGCACTTAATGTTTCCGATTCTAAGGATTTTGAAACACAATTAACTCCTATAGATAAACTGCAACTGTAATATATAATAAAAGAAATAGACAAAAGAAACCATTAAATTATTTTCCATCTTAAAAGTCTACATTAGTTTTAATTTGCATATATGTATCCATGGTGAAAGGAATTAAGTGTGAACTGTGTGCACTTAAAAGGCCTTAAACCTTAAACATATGTATATTATTTACATTGTTTTTACATTGAACTTTAGTTTTAAGTTTTGTAAATAAAATAAACATTTAAAACGACGTTTTGTTTTATCTAAAAAAATACTTACCGTAGTTTACTATGAAGAGTAGTGTCCAATCCAAGTCTATTTGCTTCTTCTAATTTATGCTTAGCTCTAAAATTCTTCCTCTCATCCTTTGGTACTAATCGGATTTCTTTCAAACTTACTTTACTAATTGGTGCTTTTAAAAGTTTCATACATCTAGAACAACAACAAATGATAACCACATGTACAAAGTGTAAACTGATGTATAATAATATTAGTTTATAGTATAGTGTATATTATATAATATATAGTAAACACAGTGCACAATAAAATAAAATAACATGTAGTAAAGTTGTATTTTATATTTTATATTATATTCTTACTCTGCAAAAGATTGAAGTAACTCCAAATTCTTCTCATCACTTAGTAACGGCCTGAAAGAAATAAAATGATATTATAAATGACGAGCTGTAAAAGACTATAAATGACGACCTAATTTCTTATAAATGTACAATATAAATATAGTTTTATAATCTCTTTTTTACCATTCAATTTCTTTAGGATGAAGTACAAACTGCCGAGTTATTACACGTTTTGCCGATTGTTTTTTATCCTTTTTAGCAATTTCCCCAACACTTTTCTTTTGTCTTGTGGCTGACAATACAGTTAAGTCGTCCTTTTTCAAGTCTTGACTTAATGACATGATGTTGTTGTAATTAAACTGAATCTAAAATTAACTCTTAATTCTTGTTGTTGTGTTCTTCTCAGAACTTCTTCTGATGAAATCCCGTCTGTATTTTCATTTTTCATGAGGAAAACGATTTTTCAGCTGGGTTTGACTTTCGCGTTTTTCAAAGAGGACGTCTGTACAATTTTGTGTAAAGGGATATGGATTTTTTTAAATGTGAGAGAGATGTAAAACTATATCAAAATAAAAATCTCATCTAGTTAGAGTTAGTTACACTGTAATGTAATATTATTTTGAATATTTATGTACACACTATTGCATAAAAACATGTGTACAATGTTAAAGAGTAAAATGTGGAAAACAAAGTACGTACATAAACAAAGTATGTTGACAGTAGGAGAAAGTTTTGAAGGGAAAGTTAGTTGTTATGTATTGGAAACAAAAACAAGGCTTTGAATTAATCCTGGTAGAATTACAAATTGAAAATACAACATGATTTAACAGGATTTAGCACATTATCACACACAAAGTTGTCCTTCAATAAAAAAAGCCAGGAGAAACTTTTATGAAAAGGGCAATTCTCTGTATTTTACTAGTATTTTACACTGTTTTTCAGTTTGTTACCACGAAAAGTGAAGACTGTAAAATGGAAAATGGTAAAACGCCAAGTTTAAGGAAATTAAAACATAGAACATAGATAAGCATAATATAGCTTTTACACAGAAACTCCTTTTGTTTGATAAGCATATTTACAAAATACAAAATATAAAACAAATGCATCAACTTTAACTTTGTTTGTTTGTTTAAAGGCCTTAAACATTCGTCCGAGTAAAAGAGTAACGATAGAGATCAAAAACTAGAAAACTAGGTTAATTAAAAGTAGAGGGTGTTTACAAAATTTACATACATTAAATTTCTTTTCAGAATAAGATTTACTGTAACACAGAGCATAAAAGTTCTCATTTTAGCCTCACACAAACTCCACATGAAACTATATGAAAACCATCATGTTTTCTCTCTAGAGATGTTAACACGACTAATTGAAATTAATCCTGTCATTCCAAAACCATGTTATGTAATATGAACAAGCTACACCTTCATAATATAGATACATAAAACTATTAAGTGAATTTATGTTACATGTAAAATGTAAACAAAAGATAAATGTATTATGCATTATGTATATAATATGCGCCAGAGTTTGGACTGTGTGATTAAGCGCAAGTGTGACACAACACGCTGTCTATCCTATCAGCATAATTAATTAATGCCCGTCCTATCATTTTGCATTTTGCTGTCAAGTTGATAGTTTATGCTCATTTAGCATTTAGATACATAATACGAAGTCTCATATTGTGAAATTAATTAATTTAATTCCTAATGGTTTCTATACATTTTGTTTGTATTTTGTACATAATATTCATAATGAATAATTTATGTGGTGGAGCAAAACAAAAAACAAAACAAGTTGTCTCTCCGTATTTACCACTTTTTACTTTATTTGACAATTCATTACACACTGAATTATGAGGAAATGCTATTTTATGCCGAGACACTACGTTTACATAGTTTAGACCAAAATGTAAGACTTTAATCTTTAATGTTTTTATGACTTTAATATATTTACAATTTTATCCTGTGCCGACGTCCAGCGTCCCTCATCCGCCGCAAAAATAGACGTAATCTTATAGAACTATGTCAAATGTCAAATGGATTAAATATGAATGATTTTTTGATAGCTTCATAAAGTTGGAATATGTGTACACGGTGTAATGAGTTAAATCTGGATGCAGATGGGACATGAGAAATCTCGTCAACTTATAAGTAATGAGCTATAAAAGGACTATACTTTCCAACTTAAAAAGGGTGCAGTCCCAAAAAGAGTTGGGACAGATGACATGACACATGACGGAGGCTGGAAAAGTCAAACAAGTGATTCGGAGGTCTATTTAAATATGTATGTAATATGTAAATGGATTGAACATTTTATGCATGATACTCTGCGGGTGTTTTGTCATTTGGCCATAGTAAAATACTTTTTACAACAAAGTAATACAGAATACATGTTCTGTATTGTAGAATTCTGCAGAATAATCTCCTATACTTGGTAAAAAGTAAAATAAACATTTCAGTTCCAATACATTAAACTCATTACTCGCATAAAAAGAGAGACGGAGCAGGATGACTCGCTGGAGAGAGAAGAGAGAAGAGAGAAAGTTGCTGGAGACAAGCTGAGTAGTCTAATTAGTTTCCCATCAAACGTCATCTCGTGACATGACATGACATGCCCAGGCCATGCTCTACCTCATCCACTCATTCAGTCATTCAGTCAACCTCCTCTTCAATTTGACATGTAGAATGTAGAATGTAGAGGCCCAATATTTGAAATTCAAGTCTCGTAGCTCTGAGGACATTTAATATTACAAAAATAAACAATTCTACTCTCAATATTTATTTATAAAACCGTGAACAGTCTACAAACTTTGTAACATGTCATGATGGGAAAACCTTGAGAAATCACAAACATGAATACTACGAGCACTTGAAAATTTTAAGCAACTTAATTTGGGAATGACAAGGAGCTACACGGCAATAAGTCTCAACTCTAAACTCTAAACATGACAAGTAGAGGAATGGCGGACAAATACATTTACAAAAAATAACTTATGTCACAAGTCACAATTAACAGGAAAGAGAAGGAGACATATTTTTAAATTATGCACAAAGTGTTTTGAAAATGATTCGCTTTGCATAAGTGGGACATAATAATAATAATAATAATAATAAACATGGCTGTACACTGTACAATTTTTCTGGAATTTAACGATGGCCATAAATAAAAAGTATACAGCATGGAAAAAGTAGAGGACTAAAACAAAAGGGATGGGGAAATTGTGGAGGTGTACAAGTGTACAGCGGACACGCAATAAAGTAACTACTTTCTACGTAGAAAGTAGAAAGTAGAAACGAACGGACGGAGAAGGGAATAAATGTAATGAATGAGTGAATGAATGGCTGTGGAATTTGATAGTGGACACGAGACTGGAGACTGGAAAGGGAGCGGGTTGGCTGTTGGTTGTTGGCTGATGAACCTGTAAGTTGTAAGTTGGTTGACATCCATCAAGGATGAAGGACATGGCATATTGCACCAGCTCCAATTCCAACTCCACCCGCAGCCCAGCCGCACGACATCCACACATGACATGACATGACAAAATAAACTAAAAACTAATGTACTTGAAACCTGGAAACCTGGAAATTGCAAGTACTGCAAGTACTGGAAGTACTGGAAATACCAAGGAATAGACAATAGACAGTGTTCACGCCAACGGAGTAGTTTTTTCTTATATCTTCTTCTTTCCCATATCCGCCGCAATTGACGGTGGACATTGGACAACACTTTTGTCAGTTAATATTTTTGAAAAACATACATTTAAAAACAAGGGGTTTCTTTACTCATTTTCCCGAGTCCCCAAAATATTTGAGATTTGAGAAGGGAAGAGCGACATGGAAACTAAGAAAATGTAATGGGCCTTTTTGAGCTGTTTTAAGTAATAGTATTTGATAGTATCAATAAATAGGAATGCCATACAACTTTTTACGTGGATAGCCGAGCGTCAGAATATTGGAAGAGTATGGCAGAAAGCAGAAGAACTTTGCCATTTGAAATATACACCTTGTTTTTTTATGACGATGAATACGGAATACTGAATATTGAATATTCCTTTTGGCAGTGGGATTAGCATTGGGATTGGAATTGACTATTGAGGATTGTGTGTTGTGTGTGTTGTGTTATGTGTTGCGTGTATGAGGTTCGTCTAATGTTTTGTAGAGGTCTAATGGGCTGATGTAGCTGATGTGGCTGATGTGGCTGATGGGAGGAATCCGAAAAGGGACCGTTTGACTATTCTGTTTTATTCTAGTCTATTCTATTGATTTGTTCACTCTTTCTCTTTTCCCCTTCACTTGCCATTTCCCAGGTTTTATTTCTACTTTCTACTTTCTACTCCGTACTTTTCCTTCCACATTTCCCCCTTCTAAATATCACAAATATCGGTGGGCTGTAGAATGGAGAATATAAAATATAAAAGGAGGAACAAAAGTACAGACAGCTAATGAAAATATGTAGACTCTACCTGCACATTTCAGACATTCCAGACTGCGTCACGTCGGATCCACCAATTTATTTATTCATTCCTATTCATAAATTTATAAATAATAAATAAATATCCCCATTCTCCATTCATTTGCCATACTCTGTACTCTGTACTCTGTACACTGTACACACAGACAGCACAAAAGTCAAACTGTGTGTCTCTTCATTGTCATTGTCCGTGCCCATTTTTCATTTTTCATGGAAATTCCTAGTTTTTATGATCAACTCCTCTCCACACAAAACACACAAACACACACAATTACGTAGCTTCTTCCAACTAATTATTTAGTGACAACTACGTAATAAAAATCTCAAGTCTCAAGTCACAACAATCTGTAAATCGTAAATTGTCTAGATTCTTCAACATACTTTTTGACTACACGCATTCACACGTCTCTCATGTTTTGTATTTTGTATTTTAAAGGATGCTAGAAAAATGGAATAGCCGTTTCTCGGATGCTCAACTTTTGATTTCTCCACTTGTCACTTTGCTTTAGCCACCCAGTGACGAATGAAGAATGACGAGATCCACACCCCACTCGCTCAGTTGTCATGACGACTGAAGGAAAGGGAGCTAATCTGAGAAACTAATACAGTTCACAAAGAGGTGAAAAACAACAAAGGGAAGTTTGAACAAATGTCTTGAGTCTTGAAAACAATTCTCGGACTACTTTGGTCAAGAGTCAAAAATTAAGAGTCGAGTTGAGTTTGCGGTACTTTATTATGATAGAAATAAAATAAAATAAAATAAAAGGAAAGGTCAACATCAACACGTTTGAATTGGTAACTTGTTTAGTTTTGGTAGCCAAGGAAATGTGTCCATAGTGAATACAGAGCACAGAGCACATAAAAGACATAGTTCCATTTGTGACCCAGCAGGACTTGCAAAACTACAAACTACACTCATGAATTCTGTTCTGTTCTTTGGGTTGTTGAAGTACAGAGTTTTTCTATTTTCAGTATTTTCCTTGATAAGTTTGTGGGTGACAGTCCAAAGACGGGCTAGTAATAATGTATAAAGTAGACGGAGTTGGAGAAGACGGAGAAGAAAAAGGCAGTCCTCTCGTCCTTCTGTCTTCTATCTTTTATCCAGTCTACCCCTTCAACTCAACTCTTTACTCTTTCCAACCTCTGCATTATTTAGAGCCCTTCTCCTTCTTCCTTTCTTTCTCTTCCCTCTTCTCCACTTCCAACTTGTGTACAATGTACAATACAGTGCACGTGCTATTCAATTCACCTGGTTCCACCAAACCTTCGCCTTACAATTCCTCTCACAAAAGGATAAAAAAACGTAACTAGGAGAAAAAAGACAAGTTGGCGGATGCCGCCATAGCACCAAAAGTTTTTGTCCTTTGTACATGTTACGTGTTACATGTAAAAGTACTCGTGTGAGTGCTTCCCTCCCATCAATTCAATTCCTAACACCACCACAAATGTACACTTTATTCATTTCCAATTCCAATTCCAAATGCCGATGCCGATGCCGATGCCGATGACCAATCAATAAAATAGGAATATCTGTAATCTGTATCCTGGACATTGGACTTTTGAGAAAATACCTCCAGGTTTTACCCCACAACACATCAAAATACAAAACAAATTTCTATAAAAATAATACAAATTCTGATCTGCTCCTGAAAATGAACAAAATCTTATTTGTAAAGTCTTCCGAAGAATAAATTTCCCGTCGTCTTTTGTCTTGTGCATTCTCTAGACTGTAGATTGGAGATTGCAGATTCTAGATTCTAGATGGCACTTTGCAACTCACCTTCTTCTTTGAAACTTTTGAGGTTTGAGGTTTGACAAAAACCTCAAAAGAGACAAAGACATAAAAACTACCGTTTTCTTTATCGAGTTGAATTTACTGTCTACTGTCTGCAGTCTGTAGTTTTCGCCAGGTTGAACATTTGGGTTGTTTCTTCAACTTGATTTGATTTGGTTTGGTTTCATATACCTTTATTTAGTTCCAAACATTAAATTCCAAAGCTTTCCCATTTTCCTTAGCAACGGCGTATCAAGAATCAAGAAAACATTAAATAATTGAACGATCCCCAGGAACAACCACGAACGTCGTTTTGGTCTCCATGGTATTTACATGTTATTTATATGAGAGCTCAAATACGAGGTTCGTTGGTGTTCCTGGGGATCGTTCAATTGTACAAAGTACAAAACAAATTTCTATGGTTATTGTCGAGTGGATTTCAGGTTTGGTGCTCTATTAAAATTTGCCAGTGTCTTTTGCATCTCAGTTTCAGTTCTTTTTTCTGGGGCCTGTGAAAAATAAAACGCGGATTGGATTCGAAATGGAAATTTTCCTACGGATCTTTTATTGCGAGTATCAAATGTGTTGTAAACAGTAAAGAGTAGTTGAGCAGGTGACGTGGGGAAGGAGTTAGATAAAAAATAAAAAGGCTGTAGAACATACAACCAGAAATGTGTAACATGAAGTATGAAATGACTGAAATGAGCTGAAAGTTGTCAGAATATGAAATGTGAAATGTGAAAAGGACAAGTTGACTTGATGTACAATTTACAAAGAGGAGGAGCAGAGTAAATGAAAAGGAAAGGTGGAAATACAAAATACAGGACAAGAGAAGCGGAAAGCCTCTTGATGGAAGCCCAAGAGTCAAACATCCGGTAACTCTTTTAACTGTGATGAGAAAACGGAGAGGAAGAAAATGAGGAAGAAACATCGTGTTCCTTTTTGCGATTGTGGGGAAATAAGAAACACGAAATAAGTGCAGTTGGCTGTTGGCTCATCTGCACTTTCCATTTCACATTTCACGTTTTACATTTACTGTTTTCAGTTATGAGGATCCTTTCATGTTTCTGTACTCTGCACACGACATTCCGCTTGACAACAATCACTGTCTCCGTTTTCTCTTCTATTCTCTTGATTCTTGATTCATCTCCATTTTTCCACCACACACTCGTCTCTCTCTCTCTCTCTCTCTCTCGGTGTTCTTCACTTCCGTTTACCTCGATCCAACAGAATCCAAAACCCAAAACCCAAAATCCAAGAGTAGCGAGTTGTGTCATTTGAACACGTTGACGGAAATTGAGGGAAGGATCATGATCATTTCTTCCAACTCTTTTTAGCTCAAACTCAAAACTCCCTCTTTTCTGGATCATGCATCTCAATTCAGAAATCTGCAGGAGGAAAGTGGAGAATTCATATTTTCGTGTGGATATTATGTATTATTTATTATGTATGCACAGCTGCTAAAACAGGACATGAAATGAATGTATCAAGTATGAAATATGAAGCATGTGGAGACGGGAAGAAAAGAAAATGCTGAGGGAAGAGTGAAGAGTGTAAATATATTTATTTATGCATGAGCCTCCACAGAAAAGAACAGAAGAACTGAAAGGAAATGAAGCGGAAGGAAAGGAAATGGAGTTGTGAGTTGTTGCGGGATTTGGATTTGGATTTGGATTGTAGATTGGCAACAAGAAAATAGTGATACACACAGACCACAAAGTAGAAAGTATGTTCAATGTTCAATGCATAACATCCATTTTAAATGAAGCTTCTCCTCCCAAATTTCCAACACGGAAAACCCCCGAAATTCCTGGACCAAATTAATTTAATCACAACTCCTCTTCACAATTTAGACACTCACTTAATCATTCCTTCTTAATCTTTACCTTATTCCGCCTTCTTCTTCTTCTACGATATTTACTTTTTCTCCCGCTCCTTTTCTTCCGGTTACCTTGCCTTTGTTTTGTTTTCCCCTTCATCTCCAATTTCCTGTGACAGCCACAGCTCAAAGCCCAAAGCCTCTAAAACTTGAGACTGAAATTTACACTTTACTCTGTACTCTAAATTCCAAATTCCAGGCACTAACTTTATTTATTTTTTACTTTTAATTAGCTTTCATATATTTTTTTTACTTTTGCGGATCTTCTGTATATAAAAAACAATGAATTTGGCTGTGCTATTTACAGTTTATAGCGTACAGACTAAAGACTCAGATAATTTATTTTTTTAATTTCCGCAGAGTCAGTCATGTTTCACTTCCTCTTCTCACTTTGACTCTCATTGGCAGTTGACTCCAGTCTCTTGTTCTAGTTCCTTTTAATTTTCGTTCTTGTTTGTAGTTTGTAGCTGATACCTCATTAAAATAAAATGGAGGAGAGGAGGACATGACAAAAGTGGAGTGTAATACCTTATAATTTAATAGGAGGCAGATGGCAACTGTAGGCCGGAGACTGGAGGACGAGGAGAGAATAGAGAATTATGGAAGCGACTCAAGTGATTCTTTTATCATCTCCTGCCTTCTGTTCTGTTGTGTTGTTGTCTGGTATGCTGAATACTGAATGCTGAGTTGGAGATGAGTGGGGAGTGGTGGGAGGTGCAACTTTGGGACATTCTTCAAGAGACTTGTCTCCGTTTTCAAGAGTATCCTCAACTGACAATGTGAGATGGGCGATGAGACGAATTGAGTTGAAGAGGTTCAGCTTCCTCCGTCCCCATTTAACATTTCCCATTTCCCATTCCCCATTTTGTCATGTACTTGACTTGGTTTTAGAGCCCACCTAAAATGCAGAATGCATCCTCAATATCCGCAGACACACCGCGTCTGGAGGAAAATCCCTGTCTTCTCTGTCCTTCATCCTCACTCCCGCTCCAACTCCAACCATAAAACAAGACAAAATGAGGAAAATCTCGAGTCTTCTGCTCCGAGTTCCGAGTTCTGAGTGAACTATAAAATGAATTTTATGCACATTAAATCACGGAAAATGGAGGACGAAGGATATTTAAAAACGTGGAATTTTATCTATGATACACAAAATACTCATATAAAATACAATAAAAATTGAAAAAAGAAAAAACGACTAGAGAAAATGTCCAAGGAAACTCAACTCCTTCATTAACCGTTAACCGTCCACATAAAAGAAATCTTCATGACTCATCACACATCACACCTTTTCGGATGAATCCATTAATTTTTTACTTCTTATTTTCCACTGGAGAAAGCACAGCATCCGGAGGAAGTGGAAATCAGGAGGATCTAAAAGCTCCATCAGATTACTTTCCTGAACAAACAAAAACAAATAGGAGGCAAATCTGTCCTTGTGATGAATTCGACAGTAGGAAAGGATTTTCCTCTTAATCATTAATTTTAAAATCCTACTCACAATTCTTTAGTTTTTTACCTTTCTACCTTTCAGGTTTCCACAGCAACAAATACAACTCGAGTTTGTACAAAAATAAAGGGGATACTTAAAAAATATAAATATAAATCTTTGATGATTTTTAATGGAAAAAATTCCCTAAAAAAAGGTGAGGTGCGACTGTTTTAATTGATAAGAATAAAACGTTATCATCAGCATCTTGTAAAATTAGGAGTCAGACTTAGATTTCTTGCAAGTTTGAAGGTGAGTCAATTTTGTAAATGGGAAAAATGCTCTTTTTTTCTAAAACTTGTAAAACTTAAAGACAAAAGAGGACAAAAGGTGAGTGGAGTCTGGATTTTGGCTTTTGGCTTTTGGTGTTTAGCGTAGCGGAGTGACAAAGAAAATGCTGAGAGAGCTGAGAGGATTCGGATTGTTCTGCGGACTGTAGAAAAGATAAAAGATAAAAGAGACTACATTTTTACCTGCTGATTCAGTGAATGCTCCAACTGCATGCACATGGACAAGAACAAGAACATGAACTGTGACCTATATCAAGATGCTAATGGCCATAAATTAAACATTCATGGCGCAAAAAGGAGACAAAGTGGAGAACTGCAAATGGAAAATGGAACAAAACTCCGACTCCGACTTGGACTCCGAGTTGGACTATGAAAACTGTGACATGTGTCTGCTGTCTGCCGTCTGCTGTACAAGGACTTTTGCTTGACATAATACAACTCAAACTCGTACTCTTACTCTTACACAACCCCACGTCATAAAATATGCGTAATAGATAATAGAGTTTAATTTTGCATCAAGCATCAAGCATCAAGACAGGACTCATTCACATTCACAATCTGGACTCGGGGTAAAAAGTGAAAAGTAAAAAGTACGGACCAACATAAGAGAAAACAGGATGATTCCAGAGAAAACTACAAGTAAAAGATGGAAGCAGAATGAAAAGAGGAGAATCTATTTTCTATTTAAATCTGAGCCCGAGAAGAATGACAAATGACAAATGACAACTGAAATGATTTTCATAATGTTGTAATTCTTGTATGAGGAGCTTCTTTCTTCCCTCTTGACTCTCCACCTCCACCAACTTGACTTGCTTTCTCTTCCTCCGTTCTTGCACTGTTTTATTTAAACTCTGGCTCGGAAGTTGTGTGCTTGCGGATGTGGAATGTGGATTCTACATTCTACACTCAAATGCAGTTTGTGGGCATTTAAAAATTTAAACAAGAGTCTAATGACGTCCGCCGTAGACTGTTGACAGAAGAATGTAGACAATTCAGGAATCCAGGCAAATTTCCCCCGAAAACATACAACCTACAAACAAAAGAACAAGAACAAGAACAAAGGAAAGAAAGAACATGGAAAGTGAGCGTCTTGATAAAATATGAAATTCCTCATTCATAATTGGGAAAAGTGTAGGAAAAGGAGAGAATGACATGAAACTGTGTTGTGTTTGTAGTTTGTAGCACACATAAGCACATGATATACTTACATGTTATTGGATGAAGAAATATTATTGTTATTTGTGAGATGGAGAAGCCCTCCTTGAGTAAATACTAAACACTAAATTCTAAATACTAAATACTCTGTCCTAAGTACACCTCCATTTACCATCTACTCCCTCTTGAACAGCCGTGGAAACCTTTAGGACGGAAAAACAGACGTGTAGTCCAGCACACATATTCCGTCCGAGTATAATATTGAGCCATTAAGTCTGTTAGGCACTCCATTCGCCATATAGATTCCGTACACACAAATTAATCATCCTGCATCATGAGACTGGGCTTTTTAATGTGTTCGCCGTAGCTTACGAAATACAAAATACATGTAACATGAACAAACCCATGTGTTTACACTCCACAACACATAACACACCAAATGCCAAATACGGAATACGAAACTGTTTTCTCTTTCCAAGTCCGTTATTTGTTATTTGCCAAAGTTGGGAATATGGAATATGGACGGTTCGTCAAAGTGTGGGACACACGGACTAGAATACGAACTACGAACTACGGAATATGGAATATGCATGCAAATGTCCACTGGTCGATAATTTATGTAAATGAAGAAAGGAGAAAGAGAGAAAAGGTAATGCCGTGCTTTACTGTGCTACAAATACAACTCGATCCACTTCCACTTCCACATGCACATGTAACACATATGTGAGTAGACGGACCGTCAACCGTCAACCGTCAACCATCAACCGTCAACCCAGTCAAGTCTCAGCTCCTTCTCATTCTCTTTGTCTCAACCTCTGCTCAATCATCCCGTGTGTACTTGTGTGTGTTTGAATATGGGGAAAAATAACTGCCAGGATTACCTCATGCCTTATTTTTGTTTCCCAAATATCAGGAATTACACGATGAGAGAAAGAAAGAAGGAAGAAAAGAAGCTAATCGAAATGTGGGCTGTATTGAGAATTGAGAATATGTAATACTTTGTCCGTTGTCCGTTGTCCGTGTGTCCGCACTTTTATTTATTTGCCCTGCTCTCCCATAGAAACAGAAACATGTGGACTGGGAAATGGAGAATGGAAATGGAGTGACCAAAAAATACTAGAAATATAAAAGTGGACTTTCTCTGTAGTGTGTAGTATGTAATTCGACGGATAGTAGGATTAATAAGCTGTATGCTCGCCCAATACACTTGAATACTTGATACATAATACTTTTGTACGTCCTGTTCAAAGTTCCTGTGCTGATGCAGGTGAGCTATTACTCCGCGTTCAGACTTCAGACTCAGACTCAGAGAGAGAGCTGCCTATCGCATATCGCATTCGTACTTGAGTTTCTACTTTCTACTCCTATTCGCATTCGTATTCCTATTCCTATTCGCATTCCTAATTCGTACACCGTACACGGCGAAGGAAAGAGACACATTTATAAACGCATATGTACAAAAACTACAAGTAAAAAGAGAGAGAGTTTGTGTAAAGCAGTGAAACGCATGTCGAGCTAAGGATTTCCTTCTCTCTCCACTCGGCTCTCGGCTCTGCTCTCTGCTCCGTATTATTCTACTCGTCTACTCCTCACTCCACTCAGGACGTGAACTCGTCTAGTTGAAAACTACTCGTCATTCCATCCAAAACTAAACTTAGCCAACCAACCTTTTTTTCTTCTCTCTTCCTCTAAATACTCTAAATTTTCCCAAGCACATCAACATCAACAACAACAACAACAGCAACCTCTTTTTTCTGTGGTGTGAGAATTGAGAAGCGGAAGAGAGAAGAGACCTTTAACCTCTGTTCGTCTCTTCTTTTCCTTTTGTGACCATTCTTATTATCATGTGCCCTTCTTCATTATCCCCGCGTCCCTGTCTCAGCCTCCTCTGTTAACCATTTCACCGGACATTAGCCCTTTTCTTCCACTCAGCACTCAGCCTTCCTCACCTTTCAACTTTCAAGGGGAACTTTACCAAAGTGTACTTTAAAACAAAGAACCATGACAAGCAGTCCAACCTCGGCTCCCTCAGCCTCAAACTAGTTCTTCCTTTTCTCCTCCAACACTTTCCTTTTTTCCAACCAGGTTTTGTGAGCGTGGGAAAAACAAGTGACCAAATGAAAATAAAAAAGGGACAATTAAAAAAATTAACTTGGGTTTCTGTTTTGAATACTAGTTGTGAAAATGGAAACGTCGTGGACTAGAGTTGAGAAAAACGGTGTGTCGGACGTAAATCTATCAGTTTAAAAAGAAGAAAAAAAGTTGTGATTTTTTATCCATTCCAGTTTCATGTGAACGGTGGTTTTGTTTTAGGTTTTTGAATTGAGAATTGAGGATTTCCGTGTTTGTGAGTAAAAGTACGTGATTTTGCATTGAGAATGGGGATCTAAATCTAGTCATCTCTCATCTCGCTTCACATCCACATCAACATCAAAATCATCACAGTCCATCCGATGGCAATTTGAAGAGGCAAAGGAGAAAACCTCTTTAAATCTTGTGAACCTCAACTCTCAACTCTGCTCAATATAATCAAATTGAATTGAATCAGAATGAGAGGAAACTGAACAAAGATAGACGAGGACGAGAAGGACGTAAAACACGAGGTTGTTCTTCCTCCGCCAACACAAGCGACAAGCGACACGAGAAAAGGATCATTTTGATTCCAAATTTGATTTTTATGGTGTGTTGATACGGATTTCCTGGCGAAATCCAATCCGAAGCCTTTCCTCTTTTCACTCTTTCACTCTTTCTCTCTCGTTCTTTGGGTGACACACAAACACAAACAAGCGGAATATATTTTCTATCTTTGCTCTAGGACATTTCCCGTATTTTCCTCCTTTTCTTCCTTGTTTTATGTGCAGGGATATCGGACAAAAACAAAAGACAAGAGACAAAAGAGGACGGGATGAAATAAAATACCTCCTTCTTTATCTCTTTTCCTTAGCTTCATCCGGATTCTCTCACCTCATTTATTATTTCCCCTCTTCAACACTCCCTTTCCCCGCACTTTTACTTTTACTTTACTTTTAGTTCAAAGTCCTCTCCCTCCTTTCAAATTCCGAAATTCCGAAATTTCATTACATTCAATTTCAATTTGTCAAGAACTCAAGAGAGGGAAAGAGTGAAAAGTTTCATGTTTCAAAATCCTTGTGCAGTGTACATTCTACAGTCGACAGTCTACAGGATTTCCTCGCGGCGTCAAAACTAAACTAAACTCCAATATTCTGGACCAAAAAAACTAGTAACTAGGGAAACTGAAAGTTGAACTAAAAACATGAGTGTGACAGTTCCATTGAAATTTTGACTACAAAGACCAAAACGTGATAACCTTGTCATTTACCGCCTTACCGCGTAATTTCCATATTCCACAGAAAGATTTACACCAACTTTACTCACTTTTGTCTCGAGTCTCGTGTCTCGTGTCTCGAGGCGATTACTTTTGAGACGGATACAATTTTTGGACCTTCTTCTCATCCCAATTGACGTCAGCTATTCCAGGTAATTTTTCCCTGTTTTTTTCATCTCGCTCAATTAGAATTAG
This sequence comes from Sminthurinus signatus, assembly GCA_019776565.1. NCBI lineage: Eukaryota > Metazoa > Arthropoda > Collembola > Symphypleona > Katiannidae > Sminthurinus > Sminthurinus signatus. Next base: position 38,226 of record JABASP010000526.1, read on the forward strand.
AAAATAAAAAATAAAAAATAATGATGCCTCTCATCGCACCTCGGAATCTCGGAATTTCACGGCAGCCAACTTGATTTAGTGGCTGTGGAAATTCTAGAGCGCTTTACACATGATCGGCATGATGAAAGATGAAAGGAATTTGTTATCCATAGAGCATCAAGCATCAAGCATCAAGCATAGAGTAAAGAGTATACAATTACTAAAAAAACAGGAGCTCAATTTACCATGAGAATATTTTGAAAGGACGAGGAGAAGAAAAGCATAAATGAACCAGTTTGTTTACAATAGAGAAAAAGAGAATTCAAATTGGAGTCACCTTTTTTCCTACGATACTTACTTTTTATTCTTCATTTCAGCCCAGTTTCATAGTGTCAACTTTGATAATTTTCCATATCTTCTTCACTCTTGAGTCGCAAGATGTTAGGTAGAATAGAATTGGACGCCGGTGTGTATCCATGTGTTGAAAATTCCGATTCGCGAAGCTCAAACTGCAAACTGCTCCTCGTCTAAAATTACGGGAAAAAACAGTAGAAAAAACATGAAGACGCGCATAATATTTGTAGAATGAGCAGTGAACAGTAGTGGAGTTTTTAAAGCTACACATTACACATGTTTTTATGTCCCGAGAGCGAGATTCTTATCTAACTCCAAAGGACGAGGTGTGCAAAAAATCCAAAATCCAAAATACAAAAGGAGTGTGCGAAATCCTCGTCCCATTCTCCATTCTATTTACAATTTACAATATTTACACACGCTTCAGTATTCAGTACTTGAGCACAAGTTTTACTGCTCCCTTTCTACACGCTGTTATTATTATCACTAAAATTTACTACTGTTTCTTCCTGGTTTCTCTCTCTTATTTTTTTCCTCAGTTTTTTTTCCATCTTGTACCTTCAGAATTTACAATGTGCAGTGTACCAAGTTGCAATTCTTCGCATTCTCTCTCTATTTCTCTTCATCTGTTTTGTTTGTTTGTTTTTTTTATTTAAACATAAGACGAGTCATCAACTTTACAAAACTGTTTTACGTTTTACAACACTCTATTTTCATCCAGTTTTGACTCAAAAGCCTCAAGAGCAATCAGTCAAAATCCGAATCACATAAATGCACCGAATTTCCGAGGTTGGGTAAAAAGTGGAATATTTTATAATTAAATTATTTGAAAGTAGGAACCAATTAATCCGGTGTTTACTCACTCGGAGGAGAAAGGGAAAGAACAGAGTGAGTTAATCCACTTGAGAGAATCAGAGGCGGTCGAAAGATTCGGACTCTGTTTTTACTGCACTAAAAACAATCTTCACGGATGAATGATAATGAAATAAAGGAGAGGAGGAAGAAGAGCGCTGGAGATTTTTCCGCTCAAGTCCGACTTATTTTTTAATACTTGGTAAATAAAACAAGAGTCGTAAACTGTGCGGTTCGGAATCGGGTGAATGTTACAGTTGAAGTTGAATGTGAAGGTGCTTGAGAATGTGCGGTCTGCGGTGTTTGGAGCTGCACCCGAATGATGATGATGATGATTCTCCAGTTTCCCGATCCACTGAATGTGGAACAAACTCAAACTCAAAACTCCAGACGAGTTTAAAGGCGTGAATAATGTAGTGGGCTGACGGCGGGTGTGATGTGGATGTGGATGTGGCTTATCTACATCTGAATCACATTTACTCCCGGCCAAAGGTGCTCAATCCTCGGGAACGGTCAAGCAGCTCTCCATTTAAAATACAAACCACACACGCACACCGCACACGTCTATGCAAAGTGCGAGCAGTGAACAGGTATTCAACCCACAGAACAGAACAGAAATGTTAGAAATGCAGAGGTTTCTAAGAGAAAGGAAGAGAGAGGAGAGTCAAGTGTTTGGTCTGGCCGTAATCAGTAATCAGCCAGACCGAACCAAAGCAAACAACGGCCAACAAACAAGCCTCGAGAAAGCAAACAGCAAACAGAAAATAGCAAATAGAAAATAGAAAACAGAAAATAGTCCAGGAGCAACTTCATGCATTTTGTATTTTGTATTTACGTAACGAGTCCTCCGCAAAACTCAAAACTAAATATTTCATAGCCCGGCTATTCGCTATTTGCTATTTGTAAACAGCAAACAATAAACAGCAAACATGAAACAGCAAACAGCAAATAGAACAGAGACAAACAAAATAAATAGGAGGAAAAAGAGTCTACCCAATTTCATCGCATATTTTATTTTGTCAACGAACCGAACAAAAGATTCATTTTAAATTCTTCTTTGACTCCAGTTGACTGAGTTTTCACCTTCTCTTCTTCCGCCTTCCAAATTCACACTCACACTAACATTCACACCACAAACAAACACAAGTACAAACACAAACAAGGAAACAATACACTTGACGATTGACGATGGCTGAGGTGATCCAACTCTTTTCACGAACGAATCCCAACAAATCCCACCCACGGAGAAGGAATTCCAAAACAAAAACAAAAACGAGAAGCCCGTGACAAAGAGTGAAGAACACCATGAATAATTTCAATTTAATTAGTAACAGAAAGAACTGGAACTGGATTCTTTTCACGTTCAAATTGTCCAAATTGTTTCCCGACAAAGCAAAAAGCAATGGATCAAGTTGAGCGTCTAAATTCAATCCGTCCTCCGCCCGTTTTAACAGCAAGTTTTAGAAACTCCTCCATTTCCATTTGACTCTCAGCCTTTGTTTTTCCTTCCCGTGCGAAATGTCAAATGTGAATATGTGGAGAATTTGCACATGGAATTCTGCACGAAGAATTGAGATTGAGATTGAAATTGAAATAGAGATTGAGCGAGAATCGATAGAGAACTCCATCCATATCAATTGAATTGAATTGAATGGAGAATGGAGAATAAATAATAGATAAATACATCTCGTTGAGAGGGAAATGAAATAAAAGGTTTGAGGCAGATGGCTCACAATTCAAAGCTCACAGCTCAAAGCTCAAAGGTTACATCAAAATCAAAATCAAAGGTTGCACATTCTCCATCTTCCATGTTTTGTGTGATCTGCAGAGAAAACGAGAAGCATTCAGTCCGTTGAATCTTGAATCCGAGTGGGGAAAATGTGAATAGTGAATCGGAATCCGCAGATACAAAATGCTTGAGGATGGAGAATGGAGAAACAATGTGCTCATCACCAGCACCACGTGTGCAGTGTGCAGTGACGTCCTCCTTTTGCATACTGTCCGTCTGTCTTGATCTTGTGGATTTGGTGAGCGTGGAGAGGAACAGAGAAATATTGAAACAGAGGGGAACTGAGTATTTGATATTTGAATAGCGTGAATAGTGAATACTCACGAGAATACAAAATACAGAAGTCAGAGTATGAGAATTTCCATGATGATGATGATGATGATTTCTCTAAAAATAAGCCGAGTGGAGTGAGGGCTCGGAGCCAACTTGGTCTATGTGTTGAGTAAACAAAGTGAGCTCTGTTTATCCCTCTGCACTCTGCACTGTACACTGTGAGTTTGACTTTGTGCCTGGCTGCAGGCCGGAGGAAAAGAACAACACTTGTGAATTGTGAATAGAAGTGTGCGATGAAATCTATCGTCTGTGTACTGTGTATCTCTCTCACCTAACTCAAACGCGAATAAAACACACAACACACATGGTTTTACACACGGAATGCCAAGCAAATATTGCAGAATTCCTCTGTGGTTCATCCATTTCCTTGTTTTATTTCATTTTACAAAAGAGGCGATTGTTTCCCTCAAAACCTGAAAACCTGCAGCCACACAAATCTCGAGTCTCGGCCCATGAAGTATTGAAAAGTGTTGACTTGGGGAGGATCGGGAACCAATTGAATTGAATAGAAAATCCACCTTCATTTTCATTTTGAAACTGAAACGGACGTTTATTCCAATTTTCAACTCCAAATCCCTCAAATCCACGACCGAAATTACAACAAACAGATCAGATCAGAGTGAACTGCGGTGATTGGGAAATCTGTTACATTCTGTTCTATTCCATCTCTCTCTCATTTTTCATTTTTCGCAGTCAGTACTCCAGATTAGTTTTAGTTTTCCATCCGTCTCATCAAACAAAAACAAATTGGCAAGTTGACTGTGATTCTGAGTTTTGAGCTTGAGATAAATTCCAGCTCCATTTTGACTGCAAAATCCTATCGGCTAAAATCAACAAAACCAAACCAAACTAAAAAGGAAAAGAGAGGAGCACAAAGCAGAACTGAATCCAAAAACTCTGTAATTTTTGCTCCAGTTTTTCTGGCTCTTCTCAGTTCTCCTGCTTTTCTGTGCACCCGCGGATTCTCAATTCTCAGCTCCTAGCTTTTAGTTGGTTTTAATCTTTGTACGTTGTAGTCAAATGCAATCAAACTCCAAACTCCAAGCGGATTTTGAATAATCTGCTCTGATTTTCCCCGCCGTCTAATCCTCTGGACTCTCCAGCTCGTCGTCTCGTCCTCTCGTCGTCGCTCTCCAAGATTCAGAGTCACATTTGGAATTTGGATGTGTGGAATTTGGCACAGGTCGGTTTTCATTGCGAAAAAGAGGTGATAGAACTTACATAAATGTTGCACGACTTGAGATTTGAGATTTCTTGATCGGAAAGAATCTGCACTCTTCATTGGATGCTCCACATTTATTCTTGCATCACTCATTCCGATTCAGACTTAGTCAGTGAACTGTGACTGCTGAGATGAAGACAGGAAGGGTTTCTTTGGGCATTTGGTTTGCATTTGCATTTGCCTGCAGTCTGGAGTCACTGCTCACTGCTCACTTGTTCCCAAATTCATTTTTTCTAGCTCAATGAATTTCCGTTCACGTTTCCTTTGAGCTTGACTCTTGTGAGTGCGAGTCCTCCAAAAAAGTGTTTCTGTTTCGTAATGGAATATCACGGGCTCTGCCTCTTCATCTCAACACTCCATCCTCAACACTCCATCACATTCACATTTGTGAATTATGTATCATGCATTTTGTAGCCTGTTCTCGTTCTCGCCCTCCTCTTCCATCACCTTGATCCAGCTGACAAAGTGAAAAAGTTCTATGTCTCTGTGAAACAGTTGCAATATGCTCACAGAAACAGAAACAGGAGAAGGAGAAAAGACAGAATAAAAGTAGGGAAAATCAAGATGGATGGATAAAAATGAATATAGACAAGTCTGATTTTGATTTTGATTTCCACTCACAAAATCCACCGGGTTCAAGTAAAAAGTAAAAGGGAAAGTCAAAGTCAGAGTCAAAGTCAAAGGGAAAGTCATGGTGAAATTGAGGAATTCAAAGTGAGATGGAAATAGAATTTAAAAGAGAGGAGAAGAAAAGGGAAGAAAAGGGAAGAGTGGATCAAGTCAATTGGATGAGTGATAAGCACAAGTGGAAATCCTACCTTTCAAATTCAAGGATTCCTTCCATCACCAGGACGACGAGGACGACGACGAGGATGCTCATGCTCATGCTGATGATTATTTTTATTATGCAGAGCTGATCCCGTTCTAAAACTAAAAGGAGGATCTGGAGACTGGAGACTGCCGAGATGCATAATCAAAGGACTCTGATATTATGACATTCTTCTGCATCTCCACTTCCACTTCCACACGGAACTATCGCATCTATCGCTCTATCGCATTTGGATTCTGGAATTTTGGATTTTGGATTTATCACTTTCTGTTCTTGTGGTCCGGAATCCGCATTACAAATGATAAATGATGTGCAATACAAAATGTGGAAGAGAAATACACGTGTTTTGTGAAAAATATGCCCATGGACTTGAATATACTTCCTACTTCTGGTTTCTAAAACTTGTTCATTCCTCATCCATCTTCTCGACCTCTTCCTCATTTTCTACGGCAGATTCAATTCAAATTCAACATTCAACAAACTTGAGTTTTCCTCAGCAAGACAAAAGGAGAGATGAGGAAACGAAAGAAAGGAGTAGAATTGTACAAATCCTGGGATATCTCCCATCTTTTCCAGCTCCGCACATCCGCGTAAATAAATCTAAAATGTAGAATGTAGAAATAGATCGGATACGATACAAAAACAGAGAAGAAAAGGAAACGAGGAGTCAAAGTTAAACCTTGCAATTCATCCGACATCCGGCATTCCAAATTCTCTGTTCTCTGTTCTCTTTTCAGTATTCTACTTTAAAGAAATAAAACTAGTCCAAATTTCTATGGATATTTCTCCATTGTCTCTCTCCGTTTTGTGTGGATGTTCAATGTTCAGCATGCGTGTTACTTTTACTTTTATGTACTTTTCAACTTGGTGAAAGTCGGAGAAAGTAGATCGGAGTTGCAGACAAAAGGAGGAGAAAATAGCTTTCCCTTTCCTTTTAATCCCTCACTGCTCCTTGATTTCACTATCAATCCTTAAAACTCCGGCCTCGAACCAACTCAAACTCCAACTCCAACTCTCAAAGTCTAACTTGGAAAATGTAGGATTAGATTTAGGAATTGATGTGGATTCAGCATCCTCCTCTGAATTATGAATTATGAATTCTGTTGACACAAGTCACTTTTCCCTCTTTCAATTCTTTCCAAACTTAACTCTTTCATAACACTGATTACTAATTACAGGAGGAATCATTCCCACTTGAAATTCATAATTCACCACAGGAAACTCTGTTGTGGCTGTCGAGACATCATTTCAAACCAACACATTTTACTTTTATTTTTATTTGTACCTTTCTCTTTTCCCGCTCCAAGAAAACAGCAGGACATTTTTCATGGCTCATTTTTCTAATTCCAGTTCTGATTATTGTTCAGCATTCAGCATTCAGAATTCAGGATGTAGATTTTGATTTAGATATTCCTGGAGGTTCATTTGCATTCATTAGACTCCCCAAAAGAGCTGAGCCCTGTTTTCAACAAAAGGATTTGGCAGTTCCTCACGCCAATCATTATTTTTTATTATCCGGGAGGAAATTTCTTAATAAGATTTGCATTTCTTTTACAAACAGCTGGCGCTTCCCATCCCCATTTTCATGAGGTTTTCCTGCTCCTGGAGTTGGAGCAGGAACAGGAACTGGAGGAATGGCTCACTCCTTATCGAATGATCAATGGGGAATGGTGAATGGTGAATGCAGGACTTGAATTTTGAATCCCTCACATTTTTTATCCCTGATCCAGTGATCCTTTTAATAGAATTCAAAAACTCCCCGTTCAGCGCCTTTTTGTTTGAATAATACATATTTCACGTTTGAATTTCCTTGTGCCATTTTGTATTTTGTCCCATTGATAAAAGTCAAGGCTGTGAAGTTCATATTTACACTGCGAGAATTTTGAAACACGTTAAACGGTTAAAGGTTTTGAGGTAAAGTATTTATGTGAATTCAAAATTGGGCAAATTTAAAGTTGACGTTGAAGTTGAAATGCGGAGTGAAAGAAGGTAAATTTCACTGAAACTCCGGTGTGAGTTTTATGGTGACTGATGAAATGAAAAGTGGAAAAGGAAAAGAAGACTTTAATAGTGGGGGTTTTATCATCATTTCGCATCTCGTTTGACACGACTCTCGACTCTTTAATCTGTAATTTCAGTGTACACTCTGAACCCAGAATCCAGAAATCCAGAAATCCAGAGGTGATTTTTCTCCATAAATGTCCACAGTCGATTCCAGAGATGACACAGAGATGAAAGCGGAGGCTGAACTTGAGGTTGAGGAAAAGGTCGTTTCGCCCTGTTGAGTTTCGAGGATTGAGGATTGAGCATTGAGCATTGGGGATGATAGGAATCAAAAGGTCCTCTCTTTTTTTTCTCGCAGAGTCCCAAATTAATTGCGAGCTTCAATCCGGAGCAACACGTACTAATTTGCTGGAGATCCGCATCCGCATCCGCGATTCGCAGCTCTTCATCTCCGATCAACTGCACTTTTTACTATTTACTATTTACACACATAACGCGTGGAAGCACTCGACTTTTTCAAGTTTAACCGGAGGATTTTCACACTCCTCAAATTCAATCACAGTTACTGATTACGGATTGACTAGAAACTAGAAATCTTCCTGTTGACTTTCCACTGAATTTGTTTGCACTTTGTACAATTTACCCGAGTGCGTCCATCTTTTTTACTCTTTTCAAAGGTCTGTCATATGTTGTTTCTACCGAGTGATACTCAAATTCACCTTCCAAATTCACTTTGAACAGAAACTCAAAGAGGGGACGAATCTGCACAATGAAAACACTACTTTCATTTCATCTCGCATGTTTTTCTTAGATTTAAATTTGTATTTAGAGTCTAAATCAAGTCTAAAAAGTCTTAGTCTAAATTTTAGACTAGACTCAAAAATACAGGAGGCAGAAAAAAGGTCGCCTTCGTTTTGGAACAGCTCTTTTTTATGAACTGATTCCGATTCTTGAGCCATTCGTCAGAAATTGAAATCACACAGAGATGAGCCCAAGAAAACGGGATCTTTGAAAAGATTCGGAAATTCCTTTGATGCTTTTTTTGGTTCACTTTCGTCATGTCCCCGATTCAAATACGAAACAGAAACAAGATACAAATTGAACAGCTATTTCCGGAAATTAGGAGATCCCTTTCAACTTTCAACTTTAAAAAATCTTTGTGCAAAATTTTATAAGGTGTTTTTATAAGGTTAACTACATGTAGCAAAATTGTATTTTAGCACACACGGGAAAATGTTTTAATTTTAAATATTGGAGCCCTGCTCCCATTTTCCCTGATGATAAAAAGGCTAACATGAGTTAGTTTGACAAGGGGATTAAGGAGTGAATGGCGGATGAGCGACCAAGGGAACGGCGGGATTTAACTTAAGTATTTAATGAGAAAATGCATGAATGAGGAACGGGAGGAAAGGAAAATGAGAATGAGAATTGAATTTGAAATTGAAAGGGTGCGACTTGATCTTGTTCATTTCATTTCCCAGAGATTTTGCTCTGCGTTATTTGTTATTTGTAATATTCCTCTAAAACGCTTAAAATAAATGACTGGTTCACAGCGGAGGAAAAGAAGGATTCATCATCTTAATTGTGGAGCAACATGAAACATGAACAATGAACATGAACCTCATTCCAACTCCTGACAAAAAACACAAAACAACACAACACCATGTGTAAAAAATAACAAATAGGAGTGAGAGTGAGAGTAATGTGCAGTAATCATCCGACAATAAAATGTACTCTTTTCTCAGGAATAACTAATGCTCCGTCTCTTTCTTTACAACTTTGAGCTTCACACATAACACATAACACATAAACAATGAACATGCTCGGGAAATGGACAAGAAAAATTAAGGGAAATGAAACAGACATGAATGAAATCTCTTTTTCCTTCCCATAAAGAATACAGAATACAGACTCATCAAATAAACTACACATTTCATATTTCCCACTGCATCAACATTCAACGTCTGAGTGAAAAACTAAAATCTCCTTCCTTTTCTTACCTCAGTTCATTTCCAGTTTTTCATGTCAACTTTGGCCCTTTTCCTCATGCGGACGCGGAAAAAGTAAAAAGGATGAAAAATGAGAGTCTCTCTTCATTTCCTTTTATGACTTTTATGAAAATGTTTAATTTACGGCACAAACTCTGACTCTGAATCTGACTCGTCCTCCACTTTCTCCAGTTTACAACTACACATTGCACATGGATGAACAAAAAGGACGGATTCATGTTCCACGCAATGAAAATGAAAATGAGGAAAAGAATTTAAAGCAAGTGAAAGTTACGAGCACAAAGTCACAAAGAACGACAGTGAAAAATGAAGGAAATTTTAGACAGGGAAATAAAACTAAAACTATTACAAGTATTTTTTCCTCATCTTGTTCAGAATTCCTCTAAATTTACAAGTGAGATTTCAAACTGCCGCCGCCACTTTTTGTTCCAAATTTTCCTGATCTTCAATAATTCAGTTCAATTGCCTCCGCCACTTTTGAATTTCAAATGTTTCGTGCAAATTCTTACACGATGCATCTTTGGAATAAAAGGAGAAGGAGGTGAAAGCTCCCTGGAAATCGGCATGGTCATTTTGGTGTCAATTCCTCCAGGGCGAAGTGACTGACGGATGCACAAGACAAATGAAAGCTCGTGTCAAATGTCAAATGTCAAATGTGAATGTTAAACAAAGGATTCCAGTTCCTGCTGAAACAAACACAGCTGTCACTTTTGACTGTGTGCATTTGCTGTGAGATTGGAAGAGGAAGCGGAAGGAAATGAGGATTATCTCGGGATGTGTTTTGATTTCACAATTCACAATGTTGATGGCTGATCGTGATATGAGATGCAGATTACGGATTACAGATCGTCCCTGTTTCAATTTAATATCCTAACACAAAACACAAGACACAATAGAGTTTTCCTTCTGCTCAACATTTTGAATCTTTATAATTTATACGGATTTTCATGTAAATGTGGATTCACTTTTAGTTCCTATTAAATTGAGCATTCGTCGGAAACAGAGGAAATGTGCCAATAAAACCCAGAGAAAATGTAGACAATACAGAGAGAATTTTAGTAGATTACACATGTAAAGTGTACGAGCAAAAGTAAGCAGACTCAAAGACGCCAAAGAGTTTCCATAGTAACTGTGTGTCTATTTGTGATCATGATTTGGGCCGGGGACAGGAAATTGGATCAAGTCGTTAGGCAGAAGAGTCACGTCAGTTGACAATTGACAACCACCGCCGAGGAAATTTAATAGATTCTCCTAATTATTCTCCTGACATTCTCAATCCATCTCACTCGCCCGATCCTCCTTAAACAAGCACATTATATGTATTTTACTCCTCTTTTACTCTTTTATTCTCCTCCATTTTCTACAGAGATTCTGAAATTGGAACACAATTTACAATTTATAAACAGATGCGGATCCGGATTATCATGGATTTTTATGTTGTAGTTAATCTGCTCCTTCATTGTTATTGTTTATCTTTGTCCTGCCAACAATTTACAAACTAGGATTTCATCTCAAATCTCAAACGCTCAACTGCACGGTGAATGGCGGCTGAGCTGGACTGATTTTAAAATGCCAGATTTTACATTCATTTTATGATTTTATGGGAGAGAAGAGAGAAAGGATCGGATATCGGATGACATGTTGGCCTATAAAATTGTACACGGTGCAGTTTGGAATGGGTTCGTTTGAAATGGGATGGATATGCAGAAATCCAGAACTTAGGAAAAGTATCCGGTTCTCTCCGGGTTTATTAAATTGAGCTGGAGTTGGATTTGGAGTGGAGCAAATGAGAAAAGTTGGATCTTGATTGAATACAAATAGAAAATATCTACAAATT
>JABASP010000527.1:0-49358 GCA_019776565.1 Sminthurinus signatus
AGGCAGAGTGAGCAAAGGACACACAGTGGATTTGGATTTGGATGAACAGAAGCTTGTTCGCCGTTCGTTTGTTTTTGGTTCGTCGTTATTCGTTCTTCGTTCGTGGTTGGTGGTTGAATGTTGGATTGGATTGGATTGAGGTGGCGCACCTTATAATTAAATAATTTGATTATTATCACGATTGTTTGGCCAATTAAAACTCTAATGTAATTACGCCATTTGTTATTCGTTATTACATGTACAATGTATATTGTACATTGCACATGGTACATAAATTTACTAGACACGGGCGGAAGGTTCAAGATTGAAGATTGAACGAGTGAGCGATGGAGGGAGGCGGAATCAAGCTATCAAATTATCAGAAATTATCGAATAATCCACCAGTAAAAACAAAAAAAACAACACCAAAGAAAAGAAGAAAAGAACAAGAGTAAAAAATCCGTGCTTATTTGTCACTTATCATTACTAAAGTTGTAATACCACAGTCAAGATGAAAATCTGTATCCTAAAGAAAACCAAAACCACAGAAGAAAATAATATTCCCTTTTAATTTTTAAGGAGTCTAGAATCTAGAGAAATCAGATGGGCTTAAAAATGTACAAACTATGCAATTTGTTTTGAATCTCAAGTCTATTTCCATTTTTTTCGCAAAAAGTACGATGGATTTTCATGGCTGAATTTTGACGCCGTCTTCGCTGTTTTGCTCAAGTTAGGGTCTAATGCAATCAAGTAGGTTGGTGTAGGAAGTTACCGTATATGACCAAGAATTAGCCCTGGGCCACTACTCGAACACTTTTGTCAGTCCTGGGCCACTGCTTGCAGCTGGGCTAATTCTTGGTCATATACGGTATATTTTTAACTTTGTACAAAGACAACCAACCATTTTAACCTCAACTTAAGAAAATGATTTCCTGTGAAATGTTGTTGGGAAAATTTAACTACTGAAATTTGTATCTGTGACTGCTGAGATCTGAGATGGTTGAAAATTTGTATTGAAAGGAGCATGGTTTTTTCAAACCTGGATAAAAAAGGGTAGACTTTTTAAAACTATTTTTACCATAAAACCGTAACTCTGTAATCCAAAATTCAAATTCAACCAAGTTTCTGCTTTTGCTTTCATATGTTCGTACTTTTGAAGTTACTGCAGGAAAAACAAATTTCAAACTAAAATACACTAAATATATTTATAAAGTAATGGAAAATTTGAAAAAAAGCTTCAATTTTTTCTGGTTCTCCATTTTCCTCGTTTCACTCCCTTTTCTGCTTTGTCCTGTTCTCTGTTCTCTACAGTCTGCTGTTTTTTGCCTATTTCATTTTCTTCAAGTAAGTTGTTCATATTACATTTTACAATGTACATGTATAATGTATCAGGTGAATGAATGAAAGAGTGAATGGATACCTGGGAAAAATTGAGAGAAAGAGTATAATTCAAAAACAGGAAAAAAACGACAACTTGACTCAAAACTCGATGGAGTAAATGGTAAATGCGAAGGTTGCATGTTTCAATGTTTCAGTGTTCAATCTCCATATTCCATATTCTTTACTTTTTACCTCATGTTCAATGTTCATATTACTTGTTGTGTGTAGTAGTTTTATTTCTCCACCCTTCCTTTTCCACCACAACACAACACACCACGCCATAAAACATAAAACATAGCTTCATTTTTCTACTTTTCTCATACTTTTCATTCTTGATTCTTGATACTTTCTCCGGCTATTACAAAGTCCAAGTGTAAAAATAAGGAAGAGAGAAAACCCGGATTTCCAAACCAAACCAAACCAATCCAATCTACTCTACTCTATTTCATGCATGTTCCTAGACTGCCCGTCCTCTTTTTCCCTTCTACTTTCTACTTTCTTATTGTTCATAATACACCAAACAGAGTCAAAACAAGAAATTCCAAACAAGCCAAGAAAATTTATGGAAAATGTTACAAACATGTGTATTTTTTTTTCTTTATCAAATCCATCCCAAAATCTTACAAATTCAGCAGGACTAATAATCATAAGAAATGCCCACCAAAAAACAAAATACAAAATATAAAACACAAAGCATGAACCACAAAAGCTTCCTATAAATACTAGTATAGAAATTTACAAGTATAAATATACACAAAATACACAAAATATTAAAATCCAACATTGCAAAAAAAAGCTATGGCTTTTTCCCATGTTTAAAACTCTGTTTCCTACTGTGTGTGGCACAAACGTCTCTTTAAACTCAAAGCTCAAAGCAGACTTTTTGCGCATTTCCAAAGATTTTACTTTTTGTATTTCAGTTTTGAACAAGAAGAAAGTGTGAAATAAAATATGAAATGTAAAATACAAAAAGTAAGACGTATTTGACGGCTTTTAAGCATCAACATAAATACTACAGGATAAAGAATAAAGATGTACAAAATACTACATGTACAAAAAATAATGCACAATGTGTAGGAAAATACTAGTAAAAATATCAAATATCAAGTATCAAGTACAAAAAAAATAAACCCAAGTTGGAAACAGGATATTCAAAAGAAAGAATCAGACCAGACCAACCCAAAATCTACCATGAACTCAGATTTCTGAATTTTTCCAACTATTTATGTTTCACACTTATGCAGAACTTGTAACGTAAATCCAGAACCCAGTGCACAATATACATTGTAGATTAAAGATATACATGTGCACAGTGTACGATTCAAATATTTCAAAGGGGAAGAGAAAAAGAATAGATAAACCATGTTTTTTTCCTTTCAAAGACTGCTTTCTCTTTCTTTCTTTTTTAGGGGTTTCCTTTCTCTTTTTCTTTTCGTGTTACTTTTGGATTGGGGGTGTTGCGTGTTCTGTTTGTGTCAATGTTTTGTGTTTTGTACTTTGTACTTTTTTCTATGGATTTTGGGTTGTCCACCGTCTTGTTTCTTGTTTCTTGTTCTTGTTCGTCTACTTGATGTTTGATGTGTTATGCATAATACAGTACACTTCTCCCATTCTACATTGTGCATACATTTTGTATTACATTACGTCTTATCGTGTTCTCTGTCCTATCACACATTGTATTGGGTTTAAAAGAGAAAGCTTTCCTTTTCTTTTCTTTTCTTTCCTCAAGCCGCCTTTTTATTTTTTCAAGGAGAAAAGGAGAGAAAAAGAGAAAGTGTAGCATTTTGACGATGGCGATGGCGATGGCAATGGCGATGGAAATGGATACATTACAAGACATTTATGTGCATTATTACACTTTTATCTATAGAAAAAAACAGGGAAAAGACAGATACAGACAGAAGAGAAAGTTGTAGATAAGTTCAATGCTCAATGCTCAAAGCTCAATCTACACTCTTCATTGTTCATGTTTCATGTTCTTACTTGTATATTGTGCAAAAGGAGAAGGAAAACGACTTTCTTTGAATTCCACATTCGCCATTCACTATTCGGCATTCAACATTTGATATTTCCTTTGTACACTGTTTCCAGTTTATTAGAACCGCGAATATGTAGAAAATCCAAAGAATAGAGAGTGCATACAGAGTGGATTAGAAAGAGTGGAAATGGAAATGACGATAGTATAGAGGAAATGAAGGAAATCCTCATTTCCCCGCACCAACAACCGCTTCTTTCCCTTTTGTTCTCTTGTCTTGTTTTGGATTAAACAGCAGACAGCAGACAGCAAATGGCAAATGGCGAATGGCGAATAGGAAAAGAGAGCAAAAGTGAGAGATAAAAGAACATAAAATAAATGTTTACACGTAGAATGTAGAACGTAGAATTCTAGAATGTGGAATGCAGATGTAACGCCCTGGAACAATAATGCATCGTGTGTATTTTACCTATATTATTATATTGTATTGTGTATTGTGTGTTGCTTGTATTTATGTATGAATTTGCAAGTTGGATATCGAATGAGACCGGTTCTTCAGTTCTTCATCTCAAACACCTTCATTTTCCCACAGTCAAAAACTACTTTGTATTTTGTCCATGTTTTTTTGTCCGACTGTTTGTTCTAGATTGTAGATATTATGAGAAATCCACGTCCGAATCCAAATCCGAATTTCCAATCCAATGACCAACATATGAAATAGAAAAACACTTTCTCTCTAAGTATCACGCTTACACATAGTCATTCATTTGGGCAGTATTAACTGTGAGCGACTCTTGCGTTTTTTAAATGTTTTATTTTTTATGTCGTTTGTTGTCTTGTGTTGTGTTGTGTTCGAGGGTTGATGGAATTTTCAGGGTGAGTCAAATCGATTTATCTATAGAAAAATTTAGAAACGTACGGAACTATAGGCTCGCAAATTTAGGTTCACATTGAATACTATTTTATTTCAAAAGGAAATGGGAAAACGGAAAAATACTTAGGACAAGGGTAAAAACACTTGATTACTGTCTCTTTTTTAAAAAAATTTCCTGTTTTTTCTGATCCCTCTTAAAACACAAACTACAGTTCCAAAGAGGAAAATGGTCATTACTGTGGAAAAAGGAAGAAAAAATAAACAAAAACAGCTAATGATCGCTCCGTTTTATCTTACATCAGAATACCCTGGAATCTTGAACAGCTTGTTTTAATAATCCCACAAACTTTAAAAGAGGAAATTTACAGAGAAAATACAAATAGTACTTTTCCAGTTGAATCCAAGACGAATTTTGCAAATTCCAATTCAACTTCAAATCCAAAATAAGGAATAAAATTGAAAATCTAAATGGAAATCCAAATACAAGTTGACCATGATGTGTGAAAAAAAGTAGTGAGTGAAAGTGAATTTTGTACATAAATCTTCAAACTTTCACCAAACTTGAATACTTGAATACTTGATACTTTCACCCACACTTTCTCTTTTTTACTTTCACTTTCAAGTTACATGTGAATGGAATCAACAGTCAACAGTCGAAGGCTTGTGCGTTGTGCGTGTGTACTTGATATGGTAAACGCCGACTTTCACCACCACCAGAAAAAGTAAAAGTAAAAGTTTTACTTGCACTTTCACTTTTACTTTCCACTAGGAAAATTCCTCCTTTTTGGAATAGACAGTTAATTAAAATGTTGGGATGTGTACATATCTATCCAGAATGTGCAAATGTACACAGGACAGATGGATAGATGGATAGATAGATAGATACCTGAGCTAATTAAAAACAGAAAGTTTTTCTACATCCAATTCAACTCAAGTTGCTACTGGAATGAAAACACCCAAAAAAAATTTAGGATCTATAGTTGATCTGTATATATATAAAGACAAAACAAGTGAAAGTAAAAGTAAAACTCACCTCGAGCTGCAGCAGTTTCTGGATCTGATGGACCATCATCTAAATGATCTTCCAGTTGTTGTTCGTGATGATGGGAGGATTGCATGTAGCCACTGCTACCACCACTGATGCCGTGGGAATCCGAGAATATTTGACCACCCTTTGTAACCGAATTGAACACCAGAGTGACGAACAGGAAGAAAACCCATAGCATCGACATGATGGACATCCACGTCGGAGTCCGCGTCAATCTGCACCCGTTCCCGTACCCTCTTTGAACTATCCACATTTTTCTATCCAAGTTTTCAAGTTGAGGATATTATAAAAAAGTTTGTTGAATTCATGTCATTGGTTCAGTTTGAATTTTGAATTCACCGGTCATCGGAAATTGGAATTGAAATCTGCTGTCCGCGGGCTTCTGGATTTTCTAAATAAAAATAAAAGAAGAGTAAATATTTTAGTTGATGAAAATTAATGAGCAAGTGTGATTTTTACATGTTGAATGGTTTGGTTTTTTCCTTATTTTTAAGGGAGCGAAGCTCAAAACTGAATATTACGTCAGTCCGTTTGCTGGCTTTGTACAACTAGTGCGCCTTACTAACTCTTAAAGAGCCACCTAGCGGACAGATTTAGAACTTGTTAGTGGCGCCACCTTTTGAGGATGCATTGAAACTTGTCAGACACAAAATTTCCTATTCTTGTAGGTAGCTTCGCCAAACTCGGGAGTCCGGAGCTTGAAGCAATTTTGTGTTTCAAAGGCCGTACAAATTAAAGCTTTTTGATTTAATTCTTCAATTTTATCGTAGTCACATCACAGAGTAAAAAACGCCGGGAGTCCTAATGATATCATGTTTCGCTCGCTCAGAAAATTTTTGACTGGTGGCGTCCAAATGGAGCAAGTCTAGAAATGACATTATATTACATGCGTTACCATTTATTGACATTTTTTGTTCAAAAATTAGTCAATGTGAACGGATGGAAATAAAAAAGCAAACGACGGATACTTTTTTTGAATTTAGAATAAAAAATGTACTGTGTACAGTGTACAGTGTACAGTTTCATTTATAATTATAATTATTTGTATCAATTTCCCCAAAACGAGGAAGTATGTAGAGTTTTTCTTGTCTTTTGTCTTTTGTCATGATGCATTCATCATCTAACCGTAACCGTATTTGTAATTTTAATTGTAAATTAAAAGTGCAAACTGTACAGAAAAACAAGAGGATAAAATTTTCTCCTCCTCATGAAAATCCTGTGTACTAGATACTAGATGCGAGATACGAGCAGAGCAGAGCAGAGCGTAGTCGAGGGAGTCTTAAATTAAAACGGGGATTAAAATTCAATGCGTGTTCTCTTTCTCTCTCTGGCTCTTTTTCTTTTTCTTTTCGTCCCTGCTCCGAGTTTGTGGTTTGTACACAGTACATAATTTTTAGTTTCTAGTTTGTAGTTTGTGGCTCATCCTTTTTCTCCTTTCGTTCGTATTTTATTGACTTTAAACTCCAGCTGTGTACATGATTATGCACTTGGATTTTTCCACAACCTACAATCCACAATCCACAATCCGCAATCCAGATTTCCTCTCCTTTTTCAGGATGGGGTTCAAGATGAAGAAAAGAGAAAGGAGTAAATTTTAGCTGGTGGTTTGTTGGCTGGTTTTCTCCTTCCATCTCAATTCTCAATCTGTTTCTGTCTAATCACATTCTGTTCATTGTTCATTCATCAAATATGCAAAATAACCAGACAGAGAACAAGAAAGAGAGAGGGAGTCTGGAATTTACAATTTACAATTTTGAATTTAGATCTCTACAGCTGCCTTCTTGTTAAATGCTCTGCTCAGCGTTCAGCTTTCAGCGTTCAGTGTTCAGAATTACACATGCACTTTTTCCTTTTTATGCAGAGTATCTTTTGTTTCATTTGGTATGCGTGGCGATACAGTCCAATGTAAATCTACAATGTGTGTGATGGGGAGGATTTTGATGAGCACAAGATGAGCATTGAGAATAATGCACAAGAAAAGAAAGGAGGAAGTAGTGATATTCCCAGGAAGTTCCTAAGTCAATACAGATAAATCAAATCTCTACTCACACAATTTTAAATACAGTGTACAATGTACAATATACAGACCGGCTTTCTGACTCGAGACTCGATTTGCTAGATTTGAGACCCGAGACAAAATGGTTGTAAAAGCAAACAAATCTACCATGCAAATTAAGTCGAGAGTTCAGAGTCGAATGCCGGGAGTCGGGAGTCGGGAGACGGAACTGTGCAAATATAGACAGTAGTCAGCCTGACGATTACACTTGCATAATAATTCTCCAGGGGAAAATCATTCCCATTTCAACCGTCAATTCTCAATTCTCAAATTTTAAAAGTGGCGGGAAAACCAAAGCTCAAAATATCGTATAATAAAAGAAAGAAACAAGAACACATTTTTCTATTTTTCTACCTGTTTGAGCTTTGAGTTTTACTTGTACTTTATATTTGAAACTTTTGAGGCTTTTGAGACCACTGAATGAGAATACTTTTCTATGCACAAAGTTTTTGTTATTTTTATATGAAAAAGAGTCAAGTGTTATGATTTTGCGTGTCTCCACTTTCAAAACTCCAACCTCCAAAGTTTTCAAGGTGACGAAACTGCGTGTGAAAGGAGAAGGGTCAAAAAAAGTCCATGTTAAAATGTAACATTCTACTCAAAGATGTCAAGAGGAAAGATAGAGAGAAAGAGAGAGAGAGATGAGCCTGATAAAGATAACAGGAAATCTGACAATATCAATTTCCTTTCTCCTCTTCTTTAGACAGTGTAAACTAGAAACTAGAAAGTCCAAAGTATATAAAGTGTATAAAGTACACAGTGTACACAGGCAAAAACATCATCTCATCTTTTCAACTCAACTTTCTCCATTCTCCATCCGCGATCCTCGATCCTCTCGATCCTGACAGTTCCGTCTGAGATTAGAGTGTACACATTTGTATAGCTCCTCCAGAAAAAATGAACGGAGAACAAGGGAATGACGATCAAAATGAAAATGAAAATGAAACAGAAGAGGAGGATGAGGATGACGAGGGAAAGACAAATAAGAAAATGAAGACTTGAGACTTGAGGAAGAGGCTGAAGAATGAGAGAATGTTGAACTGAATAAGCCAGAGGTGTCAGGCTCTTGCACGGTGAGATCATTTTCCTATTTAATTTATTACAGCACCATTTATAAAGGCCAAGTGTTTCAATCTCAACTCCCAACTCTTTGTTTGCTCTTCATATCCTCCTCCTCTTCCTGTGTGTTCGTAAACAAAAACTTGTCTTGAGTCTTGAATCTAGAATCTAGAATCTACAGTCTTCACACCTTTTCATCTTCATCTTCATCTTGGCTTGAGGTTTGGTTTGGTTTGCTCTATTAACTACAGCCACACACTACAAACACACTAGACACACAGTGCACAGTAGATTGCATTTCTCAATTACTTTTCTCATTTTTCTCCATTCTCCATTCTGGAATGAAAAAGACTCTTGTCATTTCACTCCCTTCCTCATTCTCATTTCACCTGTCTCATCTCTTCCCTTTCTTCCCGTGGAAATTCGCACGTTTTCCTCTGATTTATCCATGTATTTATACTTTATACCAACCAGGGAAAATTGATATAAATACACCACATTTATTTGTATTATCCTCATTGTCCGTTGTCAAGATCCTTGAGTCTTGAGTCTTGAGTCTTGAGAATTGAGGAGTTGGAAAGATGACTGTCATATTTCATGTATTTTATCAGTCATATTTTTATTCCTGTTCATTGTTCATCCCAAAGTAATTTTGTACAAGAGAATTCTGTCTAAAGTCTAAAGCTTGTCTTAAAATTTAAAATGTTTTTTAATTTCATGCAAAGTTTTTGTTTTTATTGCAGTAAAATTCCAGCCAGTTTCAGTTTCAGTCAAAGTGAAAGTAGGGCAATTTTATTTTATTTTACTTTCACAAGTTTTTTTAAAAGAATCCCACTCATTTTTCTATCCATGCAAAATTGGAAAAGGGAAACTAAGCGGATTTTGCACAAGAAAAAACCACAAACCTGACAAGTGAAAACGGAGATGAAGAGAGAAGAGAGGATCAAACTAGAAGATGAAAAAATTCGGAATTTGGTTTCATATTACATTTTAAGCTCTTGTCTTGCTGAATTCAATGTCAAAACCCAAAACCCAAAACTAGTCCAAAACATACAAGAACAAGAAGTAAAAAGTAAAAGTGCAAAAATTCAAAGGAGGGACATTTTGCAGGGAATAAAACACGGATTCCGAGTCGAATTCGATGTCAAATTTAGATGTGGATGTGGACTCCGAATTCAGAATCCAGAGTTAGAGAAACCATAGAAAAACATTGAAACACTGAAACATTGAAGGTGCAGTGTAATTTAATGTAATGCAATGGGATGGGAAGATATTGGGTATTGGGAAGATGTCTTGGGAAAAAACACCGTTTTATTACTTTCACCAAAGAAAGGAGGAAAAAATGGAGAGGAGATGAAGAGAAAACTCGGGAGAGAAATTGAGGATGAGAAACAGAGAGAGGGAAAGAGAGAAGGGCAAAACTGTTGTTGAACCTTCGGCTCAGCTCACTCACTCCTTCACTCTTTTACTCAATAGATAGATAGATAGATGGATACTTTTCTCCTGCTCTTGTGCATATAGACGTTTCTTTTTTCTTTCCAATTTTTCATCTTTCTCTCCATCATGTTGCATGTTCACTCTGCATTAGATATTATACAGATAAAAATACAGATAGAAAGATAAAAGATAGACCGTGGAGAAGATGGAGATGGAGATGGAGACGTGTTCACTGTTCACTGTGCACTGTTCAATGTTCAGGCTTCACTTTCCCATCCACATCCACATTCACTTTCTCCATTCCTTTAGATTTTTAGATACATCTCTGCGTGTCTTCTTCCTCCTCCTCTAGAAAAAAAATGGAGCCGAAAAGGAAACGAACCGACATTATAAAGAGAAAAAACGAGGTAATTTCCTTCTCAATATATTTTCTAGAGAAAATTCAATATTCTCTCTTTTTCTCCTTCCCTTTATCTTTCTCTCTCTGTTTCTGTCTGTGTTTGTGTCTGTGTGTCTTCATCTCTCTTTTCATCTTTGTTTATTCTTCTTCTTCTTTTCCTGTGGAATCTAGGAATTCGGTATTTGGTATTTGGAATTTGAATATTTATTCTGTCTACCTCAAAAACAATAGTTGATCAAAAAATATTTCAATCTTCAACCCTCCTCATCCTCAGCGTTGTTGTCTTTGCTCCATCTTGAATGAAAAACTGGAGGAATTTACAATTTTACGTTTACACAGGTAAGATTTACTTGAATTCTCAACTATTTACGTGGATTTTGTTTGTAAATTCCAATTGTCCATCAATTCCAATGATCTATCGATTACCTCATGAAAAACAAAGAAGAAGAACAAGACAAAGAAGAAGAAGAGGAGGAGTAAAAATGCTATACATAAAATGTTCATGTATTTTTTGAGTCATTTTTCTCCAGGTATTTTTCAATTTTGGATACCTCAAAATGGCATGAAAAATTGAATAAACGTTTGGAGTTGAGATACCCCATTTTCCATTAAAAATACATAGTATACAAATTTTTGATTGAATTACATTAAATTTCCATCTCCATTATATAAATGCTTCAGTTTGAAGTTTAAAGGTAAAAAAGAAACTAGAAAAAAGAGTGGGTTGAGGAATTTGAAAAAAATAGTACTAAAACCTAAATAAAAAGTATTTACAAGAAAAGTGAGCTTCAAGCATAAACATAAATTGTAGAGGGAAAATACTTGAGTAAAAGATAGATAAAAGATAAAAGAGATCAACGTTTACCTTTACCAAGATCAACATCAACAACATCATCAATATAAATGTAAATATTTTTCTTGTTTATGGTTTGTGGTATTTTTACTATAAAATTCTACCCCCACATGAAATTTTGGAATTTTAGAGAGTCTAAAAGAAAAAACACGAGTCAAATTTTGAATATTGCGACTAGAAATTTCTACGTGTTTTAAAAACCAGAATGAAAAACAAATATATCTTTATCCGTTTCTTTTCTCAAGTTGAAACTCTGAATCTTTGAACCAACTCGTAAAAAAGAAGTTGAATAAATTTCCTAGTTTCTTTTATGCAAACAAATCTTCAAATCTTCTTGTCTTTTAAATTTGGGGGTGAAGAAAAGTTCTCATCTTCGTCAATCATCAGTTGTCAAACGCCAATCGTCAACTGTGTTTGTCAATGACAGAATGACAGAATGTCAATGTCAATCTTTAAACCGGAAATCTTTTTACTTATGTATGATCCAATACTTTCTCAATAGTTTGATTTTTTACCTTTTTCTGCTCACTCTTCTTTATTAACTCTTCCCTATTCACTATTCACTATTTATTGGCTTGGTAAGTTGGGAGTTGGTCCCTTGTGGGTGGGAAAGTTGTACAAGAAAATACAATAAGGGATTTTCCCGGGTATTCTTTATGATTTGCTGTTTGTTTGTTTGTTTGTTTGTTGCATTCTGTATTTTGTATTTATATTGGAGAAATTCAACAGGAAACATTTGAGTTTTGCGTGTGGTCTCATTTGTACTTGTACTTGTACAATGTACAATCTACAGCATTTTCCTAGTTGTATTTACAGTTGTACAAGTTCTGTGGTGCTGTTTCTGTTTCTGGTTCTGGAGTTTTGGGGGCGAGAGGAAATTGCTTTGACTTGAAACCTGAATTGTTAGCTCCACAAACATGTGTGTACAAAAAGGATATGAGGAGAAAACATGCAAAATACAAAGAAAAGTCACAATTTCCCCGTTTCTTTGTCTCTCTTTCTTTCATTTCTTTGCTTTATGTTCCTCAGTTTTTCTCCTGAAATACTATACACTGTACACTTTTTCTATATGCGGGTTTTGGACAGAGTTGTGAACCTTTTCCTCCTTTTTATAAAAAATCAAAGACAAGGGAGAATTTTCACATATTTTTATTCCTCTTTTATGGTGAAAGTCATACGGAATACTGAATACTGAATATGAAGTGTGGAGTCAAGAAGAAAGAATTTCATAAACCATACGACATAAGCCATGTGCCATATGGAATGAATCAAGGATTACATATTTTGTTTTGTTTTCTTTTGTTTGGCTCTCCTTTGACAATTTCATTTCCGGACCTTGTGGATTGATTCACATTTCACCATTTCACCATTTCATATTCTCAGTTCTCAGTCCTTTGACCATTTTTCATGTGGATTGTGGATACATAAGAAAAAAAGAAAAGCTTTTTTGTATTTTGTCCCATTGAGGGTGACGTTCTCTGTTGGTCAAATTTCAATTTTCAAATTTCAATCGTCGTTTGTCATTCCTCATTCTTTTGCCAGTCGTCGAATATGAAATTTGGGGCTTTCAAGTAATAAAATCAAACGTCACTTTTCAAATCTCAAAGCTCAAAACTCAAAATTCAAAACGGACAACAAAGAATTTGAAACAAGATTCAAAATTTTCATTCCCAAAACCTCAAAACCAAAATTCCCAAGTGGCCAACGAATTTCAGTTTTTCCATTTCCGGACACAAAATATTGTACAAAAATTGTCTAAAATCTGGATGAAAAATATCCAAATTTATTCAATACATTTTAAAGTGTAAAAAGAGTCAATCAAGGACAAAATAAAAACTTTTTCTTTCTCCGAATCCAGTAGAGACTCAAAAGAAAAGCTTAAAAGAATAGCCAAAAACCTATTCATGGAGAAATTTCACTGTACATTGTACACTGTACACTGTACACTGTACACAGGTGTTTTTCGGATTCAGGTTCAGCTGACTGTTAAAAAGTAACAAAGAAAAGTCCATGCAACTTTCCAATTTAAGACTACATTTACAGTATTTACATGTTTTACTTGTTATTTGACCAAAGCTTAGCTTAGAATCAGAACCAAAACCAGATCTTGAGGCAAAATGTAAAAAGTGCATGTATCTAAGAAAAGAACTCAAGTCAAACTGGAGCTGGAACTGGAGCTTGAAAATCTCCTTAAATAAGCTAAGACTTGTCTTTTTTTGCATCTCATCTCTCTCTCTCTCTCTCTGGCCAGTTGAGAGTGTGACTGTGTTTATTACAAAAGTTGAGCTTTTCCTCTCTGGTTAGTTTTGAGTTTTAGTTTTATCCCTTCTGCAACAACAGCAATAGCAACATCAAGACGACAGAAGGAGCATCTTGCTTCAAAAAATGTACGGACAATCTACAATAGAAAATGGAATCATGTGAATTGCAAAAGCAATCCTTTTTAAATCCAACATCTCACAAAAACAACTCCTCCGTCACTAGACAATGGACAATGGACAAAAAAGATGGACTTTGGACTGGACGATAGACAATGGAAACTTGAAACTGGGAACTGGACAGGGGAAAAAGACTCTAAAATTTGAAAGCATGAAATCTATTTTTCCTCTTTCTGGACTCTCTATTTTCTGTTTTCTGTTTTCAGTGCATTGTGTATTTTCTATTCGTACTTTGCACAGCAAAGTAAAGCCTTTAGAGTTTATACTTTAGACTTTAGAGTGAAGAGACTTGAAAATCCTGTTCTTTTGTTCTTATCCCCTTTGTTTTCATTCTCTTTTATTCTCTTTTTTCTCTGACTTGTGTTGTTTACCATTTTCATTCATTATTCTTCTTTCCTCTTTCACTATTCACCATTTTCCATTTTCCATGTATTTTCACATCTTTTTAGCAGGGCTTTAAACTGTTTGTATTTGTATTTGTACTTGTATGCGTTTGCGTGAGTAAGTAGAAAAAACAACAAAACAATGGGAAAATCAATAAGTATTTTCCAGTCAAATAATGTAGCTTTTTTCCTTGTTCTACACCCATTTTAAATTTTAATTGACAGTTGTCAGTGGAGTTGCGTTGTTTAAAAAGATGAAGAATGAAGAATAAAGGGGTTCTCTTCAAAATACTCAAATCGAAAATCTAAAATAATGATGAAAAATAAATGTGGTTTTGATGTGATCGTGAATCGTGACTACGACTTGATTTTGATTTCGATTTTTTGTGTAAATGTAAATGTGGTTTTATATTTTGGAGGAATATAGATTTTTTTGGATCCAATTTGAATTTGTGTAAAATATCAAGTGTCTCAAGTCTCAAGTCTCTCAAGTTTCAAGTCAAAATGCATACCAAAGCCGAATCCAAAGCTCGAGTTGAAGTTAACGTAAAGTGTTTTTTTCTTTTTATTCTGAAAAGTACGAGGGAAAACTACAGCGATAAACAAAAATACTTATGTTGTGAGTTGACTTGAGTTGAGAGTTGAGAGTTGAGTCGATTCGAGTTGGTGAGAGAGAATTCATTAAAAAGTTGCACAATTTTTTTCCTTCCAGAATCCAGACGGAAAGTTTGTGTGAGGGTTCTGAATTCCGGATTGAATTCTTTTGCCGTGTGCTTATGTTTACAATTTACAATTTACACCACCACTTCATTTTATTTACAATTTACAGCACGGTCATCAAAATTGTGAACCCCGCAACTTTTTAACTTGAAATATGCAGCTTTGCATATTTCACCGTTTGGAATTCCAACTTCATCTCCATCTACAAAATATAAAATATGTAGAAAATCCGGATCCGCCGAGTTCCTTTCCCTTTTTGATAGCCTCATAACGTCAACCTTTTTCTCTAGTTCCCCAAATGGAGAAAACAAAGTTGGGAACGAGGGCATTAAAAAGCAACAAACTTTTCCTCAACATTCAGCATTATTCAAAACAAATGGTTCCGAGTTGAACAAGGAAAACTGGAAATGGAAACTGTTGGCTCTTTGTTTGAGGTTCGAGGTGATAAAAACGGAAACGACAAACAATGTTTCTGTACAAGTACAAGACAAAAAAGAAAAAACATCCCGGAATCTGGGAAATTCCAGAAAACAAACAAAAGTATGCAGAAAAGTTCAAGTTAAAAAGATGCAAAAAAAGAGTTCATTTTAATCAGTGTGATTTTGATTTTTACAGGTTCTTCTACACTTTTTATTAAAATTGGATTGGATTGGATTAATCTTACAAAGTATTTTCTATTTTGTAGCTTGTAAATTGTAAACTATAAATACTTTATCTTTGTTCTAAATTCCAAATTCCAAAATTCAAATCCAGAGTGGGAAATGTAATTTTAATATGGGAAATTGAAAGTTGTGTGAATGTGAATGTGAAAAGTGAGAATGAATCAGTGACAAAATCGGATTGTGATTATTATTATTTCTGCTTCCTCGCTTTTTGCTTCAAGTCGCTTCGACTCTCCTCGCCTCGCTTGTTTCTGTTCCTCTTCATTTTCATATTCATAAATACAGGGAGCATCCAGAATCCAGAATCCAGAATCTAGAATCCAATCTTATTCTATATTCTATATTCTGGAGGAGGAATGGGAGCGGGAGTTCTGGTGAAATCGGAAGGGACTGGACGTGTTAATGTGCGCGGGAGGTTGTAAATGTTGTAAATGGGAAAAGACACAGTCGAAAACGACTCTTGTTGTCGTTTTCGTTGGCTCTGGCTTTGTCTTTGTTTCATGTACAAATTTACTATCTCTTTCTCCTGTTCTCCCCTTCTCATTTTTGTTTGGACGGATATTTGAGCATTCTTCTGTAACTGTGAACTGTGAGGATCCGAATAGAATAGAATAGCGAGTACATGGAACATGGAACATTACACATTACACTTGATACAGTACACTTACAATTTACAGAGTAGAGTGTAGAGTGTAGAGTGAGAAAATGGTGAACTGGGAGTGGAACGACGTGTTTTGTATACATTTATAGAAATGACTACTCCACCACAATAAAATAACACCATCAAAACACACACACAACAAACGTGTCTTGATTCTCTTGTTTCAACTTGAGGGAAATGAATATGTAGATTTTCCATGTACAATGTACATTATACAGCCAAAACAGAAAACAGAAAACAGAGTGGGAATAGCAATGAACATGAAACATGAACATGAAATGAGAGTGAGAGATGAGACACGTGAAAATGAATATGAACATGAAAATGACACGCATCTTCATCGCATTTCTCCGTCTTCTTTTTCTTTGTCTTCTTCAAGTGTAACTTGAATATGCCGAAATTCCAAGCTTTCCAAAATTCCTTCGCTCTCCATTTGGCGTTTCTTGTTTTTGTTCCCCGCATAATTTATGCCTACATGTAAAATGTAGGCATAAATGGGAATGGGGAAAGTAGAATTATTTTGTGTGATTTCCACACTCGCCTTTCTTTCTCAAGTCTCAAGTCGAAAGTCTCAAGTTTAGAGTTTAGAGTAGAAAATTTGAGCTTTCTCTTTGAAATTTGAGAGGGAGGTCGAGGATTTTCGCTACTTTCTTTTACATCTTTCGTTTTTAGTATTTGTTTGTCCACTTGGACTTGGACAAAAAGTGATAGATTCTGAAAGTAGAGAAGAATACTTTTGTATTTTGTATTGAGCGAGGATTATAAATTATAGTTATTTTAGATACACTGTAAATTGTACATTGTACATATTTGACGATTAATTCTTCTCTCTTTTCTCCATTTCTTTTACCTCGTCCTCGTTTTCCTTGTCCTCGTCCTTCTCTCGTTTTCACCCCTTTCAACCTTTTCTCATGTGTAACTCTTTCACTATTTGACTCATTTTCATTCATGCATTCGTTCATTCATTTTCTTCCCCTTCTCTTCATTTCCGTCTTCTCGATTCTCGGTTCCCATTTCTCGGTTCTTCCTTCTTCCTTCTTTCTATTTCCAATTCCAATCAAAAGGAACACGGAGAACAGAGAAAGAGAGATGAACTGAGTCTGATATGCAGGTTTAATTACGCTTGACGTATATCACGCACTCTCATTTCTTCTCTTCTCCTCTCTTCTGATATGCTCCCCTCGCTTCTCTTTTCTTCTCTTTCCTTGTGTCTCATAATACATAATACCGTTTATTAATAATGATCATACCAATACCAACGCCAAAACCAATAGTCACATACTAGACCTTAAACAAGAAGAAGAAGAAGAAGAAGAGGATTTGAGGGTAAACCATGAGGCATGAGGCATGACGTATGAGCGATATTATGGAAATTCTCTATTCCTGTATTTACATAAGAAATCCAACTTGCAACTTGCAACGTCCACAAGAAATCTCCATATGCACCCTGCACATGTTAAATAAATACATGCGTAAATTCCAAGTTGAGCGGATGACGGATATGGAATTTGGAATGGAAAACAGAGACAGAATGGAACGGGAGGTGAGGGGAGTTTTGGGAATTCGTCCTCCAGTAAATACATATGAGTTGACTTGACTCGCCTGGATTTTATACTGTTTGAATTTGGATTTAGATTTTGGATTTTCCTATCCACCGTCGACCGTTCATCGTCCACACATATATGTACAAAATACAAAATGCTTGTAGAATGTAGAATGTACATATTTATCTATCTAGAAACTAATTGCAGATTGCAGCTGCAAGTCAAATTCAAACTCAAATTCAAACTCTTACTCCAACCTTCACCATTCTCCATTCTCCATTCTCCATATTTTTCTATACACACCTAATAAAACTCTTTTCCATTCTTCTTTCTACTGTACAGTGTGTACTGTTTGTACTGGGTAAGATACGATAGACGAGATAAGTACGAGATAAGTTGGAGGGAAAGAAAGAAATGGTTGTGACTGGTATTAAAGTTGTGGCCGGGCGATGATGATGAATGGAGTCGAGGAGTGGAAAAGGAAAGAAAGAAAGAAAGAAAGAAAATGTCGATAAGGAACTAATTGGCAACTCGCTCTTTCACTCTCTACTCCTTCATTTCCCTCTGCCTCTGAATGTGCTGCATCGAGAATAGAGGTAGGAAAAAGTGTTTCCATGTTCAGGATAAAATGTACACTGTACACTGAACACTGAACAAAGTACAGTGTACAAGGTTTCCTTTTAATTGATAGCGTTGAGGTGGTGCAGCTCCGTTCTGTTTAGTTTATTCTACTCCCCAACTCCAATTCCAGCTCAAACTCCAACTCAGAGTAACCAAAAGCTATAAGCAATACCAACATTAATCCAAATCCAAATCCCAAAACCACTGAAAAAAAGAGAAAAGGCAATAAAATTCTCCGTTCAAAAACTGCAGTAGATTCAATATACAACTTTTTGGTATTGCTTATTGAAATGCTTCAATAAATTGAAAACTGTTTGTATTGTTACTGCTCTAATTATTATTATTATTATTTTATTATTATTATCACACTTGATAAAGAATGATCACTATAAAATGAAAACAGTAACAATACGAGTATTCTGCATTTTTGTGGAATCAGAATCAAGACGAGCGTAAATAATAATAATAATATTATTATTAAAAGATATTGGATTAGATTTTGTATCTATATTTTTGATGTGATTTTTCTCTTTCCTCATATTTCTTTTGCAAAGATTCAGATTTAAAGAAGATAAGAAAAATAGAATGAGACGCATTTGTAGATATTTGTCGTGAGTAATGGGAATGATATTAATTTCACACGTACAAAAAATCTAAATCTGTATTTTAAAGGTTCTTTTTCTCATCTACATTTACATCTGATGCAATACATAATACGTATCAGATTCAAGGTTGAAGTTTTATGTGTTTTACATCTATTTGTAGCTTGTAGATTTGTATAAAATATAAAAGTTTTGAATTTCGGATGGTGTAATTTAACCAAACCAAACCAGATTTATTTCTTATTTCATCCGGGATCCGGACGCAGAAGAGAACAGAAAAGATGATGACAGAGAAAATGTACGGTACATAATACATTATGTATTATGTAGGAAGTAGGAAACTTTTAAGATGATACGACGACGAAGGAGGAGAAGGCGGTGAAGAGAGGAGGATGAATGAATTTCTCTCCTTGATTTAATATTATGCGTAGGTTCGTTAGGACAAACTATACAAAATACAAGCTCTTCACTGTTCATGTACACGTACAATCTACAATCTGCATGTACTATTGGCTTGAGATTTGAGACTTTGAGACTTTGAATTAAATTTTCTGGTGCATCCATCATTTTCTCCATCTGCTCCAAACTACAAACTCAAAACTCAAACTTTTCATGTACGTTTCTTACTGCACTTTCCTCCTTTCCTTTGAGCTTTGAGCAACGGGACTCTCGTGTAGTAAATAGATAAATTTGAATTTTTAATTCAATGATTCTACATTCTAGATTCTAAATAGATTCTAAATTCAAGTTCAATGTCAGAATGTTACATGCATCATCCGCCTCCACTCAACTCCATTCAACTTAATTCAACTCAGCTCCATTTTTCTTCTTTATTTTTTTCAAGATGAGGACAAAATCAAACTGCCTGCTCCATTTTATTCAATATTCCACATAATGTTTTCTCTCATGTCTTTTAGCTCAATTGCAAATGTAGTAAAATATATCAGAATGACAAATTTTGACATTGTCAATAACAATTTCTAGTTGGCAGTTTTGTTAGATTTATTCACTGTCCATTTCCCCTTTTCCCAAAGATTCAACGTTCAAAGTTGAAAAGAAAATACTAAAAAGCTGAACTGGGGGGAAAAAAGAAAAAAAAGAACAACTTGAGTTTTTTCTACCACGTAAAATTACAAGGTACAGTGTTCAAGGGACAGTGAGTTTATTATGGAGTATTTAGCATCAAATCTGTAGTATAAAAAATGTCTGGAAGTCTGGAACATGGAAGATGACTTGTGGGATTTGTCCCAATTTTTGACTGTGCAAAGCTTTGTAAAAATCAAGAGGACATTTTTGAAGAATGAATAGTAAAATGATAAAATGTAAAATGGTAAAATAGTAATGTCAGTGTTCAGTGTTCAGTGGTTAACGGAAAGGTTAGGAGTTGAGAGGAATTGCGCCGCATCTTTTTGAATTGGTACTTTGTACTTTGGAATTTGGAACTGGATGCATTTTGCAATTAAAAGTCTAATTTAAAATGAAAATAGGTCTTTGCTTTTTACATTTTACCATCCAATTACTTTTCATCTCCATTCTCAATCTCAATTCGCCCGCAGTTGTCAATGGAATGAGTCAAGTGTGGAGAGTGCAGAGTGGCTCTCGACTTTTGACTCTCGACTCTTGACTTTTGATTCTTGATGCTTGATTTTCACCGGTACTTGTTCATGTAAAAGAAGCAACCTCATTTACATCTTTCTCTATTCTCTATTCTGGAACATTTGCTCAAAAGGAGAAGGTGGAGAATGAAGAAGGGAGAAAATACTGATATACTCAACGTCTTGATTTTCGTCTCCATTTTCATCTTGTTCATCTTGTGCATTTTGTACATGCAAATTTTAGATTGTAAATCTATGACTGTGATGTAGATGTAAATGTGGATGTGACGAATAGAGGAATGAGAGCGGAAAGGAGTCGACTTGGACTCCGACTTACTTTCCATTTACCATTCACCATTCACCATTTACCACTTACCATAAATACCTAAAGGTATTTGAAATATATATAATATATAGTACAGACATTAGACATGGTTAGACTCACTCTGAGGTACTTTTACTTTTACTTTGACTGCATTAAAACCAAAGGACCAAAGACCAAAGTCAAAGCTCTACAGACTGCAGAGTCACAGAAAGAGTCAACAGTCTGTCTAATTTAAGAGCCAGGACTCTCATTTCTGTTTAATATACCTTTTGCCTTTTGTCCTTTGCTCTGGCCCTACTTTTACTTTTCCTGGATTCATTCTTCCTCTTTGATTTTCCACTTTTCCCTTTTCACTTTTGCATTCCCTTCTCCTTTTACCCAATTTTCAAATAGTATAAAAAGAAGAGAATGAAAGAGATTCATATGTAAAATGCAGAATGTAGATATTTCATGATTCTCCATCTTTTTGTCCTTTTCTCTTTGTGCGAGATTCGCAATCTGTCAATTTTTTACAACTAATTTTGCCAGAAGAAAAAAAGGTCACAAAAAAGTCAGTCACCTTTTCCATACTTAAAAGTCGGTAAATGTCATTGTAAATAAATAGCCAGAATTCTTCAAATGCTTTGAACTTTGAGCTCAAATTTAAATAGTGGAAAAGGTGTTTAAAATTTAAAGATGTAAATATTATGCAAAAAAATGCATGAAAAAGCTGTAGCATGTTTAATATTAACTATTGAGTATTGAGTATCGAGTATCGACTATTGAGCTGTCAATTTGAAGATTTATTGTTAAAAAGAGCAGATTGTGAAGGCAGTTTGTTGTTTGTTGTTGTTGTTAAAGGATAAAGGATAAGTGTTAAGTGTTAAGTTGATTCTTGTCCATCGTCCATAATATTCCAAATTCTGTACATTGTAAATTGTAATGGGTAATGGGGAAAGATAAAATATGGTGTTGCTATTGAGTTGGGAGAATTGAAGGATGTGCCACTATCAGTACCATTATCATTATTATTTTCATTCCCCTATCAATTTAATCGTCCTCCATAAAACACAACACACAACCCATGAAACATGGACAGAAAGACAGAAAACAGAAAGTGGAACGGGGATGAATAAAACTCCCATGTGTAAAATATCCAACGCGGTTGGATCCATTGGAAAGTGTGGATAATTGGAGGAGCTATTAAATCCACAGTGTAAAATGACGAGAGACGATCCGGGAGGAAAACACTTTGATACTATTAACTTAATATTTCACGGTGAATTAAGGGCATGAGACTTGTATACTGTATACATTATGCTCTTTTGTACATTGTATCATATGGGCTTTTGAATGAACAAACAATTCTTCTCTCTTTTTTTCCTCTCTTTTTTCCTGCCTCAACAGTTCAGAGGTTACACTTTGAACCGTTTTAATGTCTGCTGTTTTGTTTTTTGTTTTGTCTTCTCTATAGCTTTTCCTATTAACTCTTCAGTCTTCAGTGTACTAAAAACTAAAAACAGTAAACATGAGGCTCTCATTTTCATTTTACATTTTACACAAGTATTTTTACTTTTTATTTTTTACATGCTTACACAATGGAGCTTTAAAATCCAGTTGAAAATTGTACATTGCATCTTGTATCTGTGTATCCATTTCATTTCGACCATCGATTACACATTATATTCTAAATTCTACATTTTACATTCTTGTTCTGTACTCTTGTTCTAGGTTTTAGACATTAGAAAAAGCATTACACTTGAATGTAGAATGTAGAATCTATAGAATTTTGAATAGGTACATATAAATGTGGCAGTCAATTTGAAATTTCCCATACATAATAATAATCTATATCCATTATCCATTATCCATTGTCCATATTCCAGCCGGCCCTTTTTTCACACTCTGGAGCTGGAACTGGAACTGGAAATGGTACGTTGTGCTGGAGAGTCAATAATAATAATAATACTGCTGATGATTATTGACTACCTCATTAGCTACGCTCAGACACTTTCATCTTCTTTGAGGCGGGCCAGCTGTCAGGCAGTCAGGCTTTATGCGTGTGGAAAATGTAAAATGTACAAATATAATATCTTCCGTCCACTCTATTTTCTCTTCCCTCTTTTTACTTTTTACTTTTTACATAATAATTCATAGGGAAAATATCAGGGTAGTTGTAAAATAAAAATAGGTGTAATGATAGTGATACAACGTACAAAGTGTACAGTTTACATTGAACAGCATATCCATCTTCATCTTCACCTCTGTTCTCTGTTCATTTTGTTCATTGTTCATTGTGCATGAGCTTTTTATCATATTCGTATTCGTATTTCGTATTTTTACCCTCCTCCTTTTACACAAAATGAAATGGTTACGTGACTTTTCTATATTTATTATGAATTATGAAGCTTATGTTATCTATATTATTATTATTATTATTTGTATCATAGGCTTTGTTGTATGTAGAATGTAGATGTACAATTTATATTTTCCGTACACCTTTAATAAAAATGATTATTGTTATTATTATTCACAGTTCAGTATTCAGCCATCATGAAATTTGAATACAGTTTGTACTGTAGTTTTAGCTGGTTGATCGATGGTTCTTGTAGTCCAAAATTGATAATACACAATACACACAGACAATGACCGTTGATTTTGAATGGACGCTGTTAACTGTTAACTCTATGGACATGGATTTTGTATCAGTTTTAAATTGAGCATCGCGTATAAAGTATAAACAAAGTGTGTGAATTGAGTAGGATAAAGGATGGAGGATGAGCAGTGCAAGTTGAGCGATTAGTAAAACAATGAAAGCTTAATTACCTCGCTTCACCTTGAGGGAAATTTCGGTTCAAATTCAAATCCAAAATCCAATTTAGCGAGGCCGGTGGTCTCCTCGTTTTTCCAAAGTACACCAACAACCAACAACCAACAAAACTCAAAGGAAATTAGAAATCACACGCACTGTCTCTGGCACTGCAACACTGGAAAAATAGATAAAGAAAAGCATTTATTAAACACGTGTTGAGAGTTGAGAGTTGAGAGACTTCTACAAAAAGATATACAAGTAAAAAATATTATTTTGAGCCGGCGATGGACAACCCGGATTTTTGAATTCAAATTTTGAATGTATTTTAATTTTTAATTAAAATAGCTTCTTTTGCTTATGAGGAAAAATAAAGATTGTACACTTTAGTTTTTAAAAAACAGTTAAATGGTCAAATGTACAAAAAATCTTTATTTGAAGAATCAACAGAACTCCAGAAAAACGAGACAAAATATCAAATAATGTACTTTAAAATAATACTTTAAGAACGCAACGTTTTGACTAGATAAACAAAGAGTAGAAGAATCAAGTGTGTGGATAAAGATGGCGTGACTAAAGAGAGCCCTCTACAAACGCCATTTTTACAATGAAGCCCTTTTGCACACGTCAGGGCTTTGGTCGGGCCATCCCGGGTGCACCTCCACCCCTTTTCAACTCTACACGCCGTCTCATTTGCACTCTCGTTTTCAGGCTTGAATTTGTATTGGGTGGTGGTGAGACAGTGACATGTGTACTTTGGTATGCTCGCGTACTTTGCCCAACATTCAAAAAGAGAGTCCGGCCAAGCATCACAAACAGCCTAAAAGGAGGTATACAAACCTTTTTTAAATGTTGACCTCTGAACTCTGAACCTTCTCACTGTGACCTTTGTATTTTCAACTTATAAAATTTTAAAAGTTTTTTAAAAAAATTAAAAACCTGTCGCCAAGACGCTGGTTTTCCACACCGTTCATTCTTGACAAACTGATCAAATTTTTCCCCACCCTCATCATACTTTCCCGCTTCTGCCAACCTCCAAGCCTGAGCATAGCTCGTCTCGTTGTACAGGGTAAAGTTACAGGGTAATCCGAATAAATTCACATGTGGTAGATTCGGACACTTGTTTGTCTCATTTTTGGCGCGACTGGCTTCTACACGGGCCAAAAAATGCTCAACGGCACTTGATTCTTCTCCTTGAGCTTTTACTCGCGTTATAACCGACAATATGAAAAAAAGTAGCAAAAACACGTTTACGTTTCCCAGCAATAGCATTGGCACTGGTTTTGGCATTTTCTATGAGTCGAGACATATTTTTATTGGGTTGTTCATTTATTTTCTAACTAATTTTATGTACCAGTTTTCTAAGTACAATTTCCATGACAACTGGATAAAAAATTGCAAATTTTCTAGTTACTGATTCTCTCTGCATATACTTAATATATTTTGTCTTTTCTAGAAGAAAAATATTATATTGAGAATTGAGAGCTTTTCCCAGAATTTCTTTCGCCTTTCCTTTCCTCATTCCGATTGTGTGTATTTTATTTTCCGTATTTCAGCTTGAGACTTGAACTAAAGGAAATGTGTTTGGTTTGGTTCTTGCCACCTGGATTTTCACCTGAATAATTTATGCATCGCCTCCTCAAATTTACCTTCACTTTGAAGGAAGAGGAATATAAGGAGAAGGAGTACAATAATGGTAGGCATATTATCTATGATTATTATCCATTATCCATTATCCATCATCCATTACTCCCAATTTCACTGTTCCAATTTGTACCTCCCGCTCATAATACA
Organism: Sminthurinus signatus; assembly: GCA_019776565.1. Taxonomy (NCBI): domain Eukaryota; kingdom Metazoa; phylum Arthropoda; class Collembola; order Symphypleona; family Katiannidae; genus Sminthurinus; species Sminthurinus signatus. Next base: position 25,195 of record JABASP010000527.1, read on the forward strand.
TAATACATACACATGCAAAGGTAATGCACCTTGTACAATGTACAATGTACAGTATAAAGCTATCCATCAATTCCTTTCCATTCCTTTCCCTCCTCCAAAATTTATGAGGGGAGGAAAAGAAAAGCGGAAAAAGATAGTGGTGTGACAGACAGACGAAGAGACGAGAAGACAGCAGGCAGAGCGACATTGACAATTGACAATTGACAAGCAGATAGTCACAGTCGACAAACGACAGTCGACAGTCTACGGAAGAAACTCTTATTCGTACTCTTACTTTTACTTTTATTCTTCTTATTGGGAGCACCTCAAAGCCTCAAAGAACTCTTAGGAAAAAAGGAGAACTGGAGAAACTCGAGTCTGCAGTCTGCAGTGGAGTGTGGCAATTTTAGGAAAGAGAGAGAAAGAGAGAGAGAAATGTGGCCAAGTCAACTAAGAGAATTTGATGATGAGTCTCAAGCCTCAAGTATGGACTCTCGAATTGAGAGTATAGAGTTGAGAGTACATTTTACATTGCTGCAAGGAAAAGAGAGAAATGCTCAAGTATAAAGTATAAAGTATCAATCTACAAGCTTCTTCCTATTATATTATCTACTGTATACATTTTACATGGGCCATTCTACAAGGCAAACGGTAAATGATGAAAGTGAGTCGTCATAAGTTATGCATCAGTTTCAACTCAAGTTTCCTGTTCTTCCTTTCCAAGTTAAATGTAAATACAAAGTATACAAAAGTATAGTGTACATCAACTGACAGGGAAAATGCGTGGCTTGTAGAAAGTAGAAATATCATACAGCCAGACAAAAATAAGCTTCTAAAAACATGGTTCAAGTATGACAAATACACAAAACACACAATGCATTGATTATTGAATCATTGAATCATTGAATGAACACATCAAATTATTTTTTATTACACTTTACTTCACAAGCCTTGAGCCTTGTGCCTTGTGTTGGGTAATTTATCTACAATATTATTCGGCTACTTGCTACTTGTGATTGTGAGGAAACTTGCCCAAAATCCATGTTCACATCAGCATTGACAATAAAAATGTGTACTTTGTAAATTGTAAAGTGTTTCCGTTGTGTGTACACTGTACACTATACACTGCACACGCACAAAAATACACACTAAAAAATAGTTGAAAAAGCCAAAAGCTGCTTCGTCATATTTACAAAATGAGAGGGTCGTAAATTGTAAACACTGTTGGCTGGATGTACAATATACAACTCGAGGTTCAACATTCAAAATTCAGAATTTTAAGCTTGTATCTGCATCTTAATTCTTGAGTCTTGATGCAAATGTGGAGGAATTTCAAGTTTTGAGACTCCAGACTCGAGATTTTTGGAGGGGAGGGAAACTGCAGAGTTATCAAGTTGAAAATGGAAATGATGAGAGATGCAGAAACATGCACTCGGATCTCCTGTGATCTGTGCCTTTAGAATCCAGCATCCAGCTGCTATTTCAAGAGTTACAATTTACAAGAGGCGGTTTCAATTTTGAATTTGAATACATGTATCTTTCTCTCTTCTCTTTATGATTTCTACTTTCCTCAGATACAAAATCCAGAATACAGATGCAAAATGCAAACTTGTACGCATAAATTCAAATTCAATTGACTGCGTCTCGTTCTACTTTCTACTTTGTGTCTTCTGTCTTCATTCATGTGCGTATTTGTATTCGTATTCCTGTTTCAATTTCATGTTGAGAATCCCCTCGGATCGGTGAGCGGTGTCAAACAGTGTAAAATACGGCAGAGGCAGAAGCAGAGTCAGAAGTAGAGGAAAAAGGAAGAAGAAGAAGAAGAGTGAGGAGAAGTGGAACGGCATGACATCACAACTACAGAATATCACTTGATAATGTTCATGATGATGATGATGAGGAGGAAAAGAGGAGGAGAAGGAGGACACGGTGAAGATGGTGAATGTTGAATGTTGAATTTTGAATGGTGAGATAAAATCGGTAAAATGGACCCATGTCATCGTCATCATCATCAGCATCATCATCACTGCAATCGTCCTCCGTCGTCGTCTTGTTCTTTATCAGATGGAGGAAAAGGAGAGGAGGGACTCTTGTGTATTTCCATTTACATTTATGTAAATATGTAAATGTGCACGGTGTACAGGTAATTTAAATGTTGGGTATTTTGATTTGATGACTCACAATTCACAATTCCCAACTGTCATCATTATGTATTATTCCTATGGTGGAGAAAAGAGAGAAGAGAACTGGAGAGCGTGCCTATAATTACTGTACAATTTCCGTACACATTAAACTTGTTAGACTGACTTGTGACTTGTGAGTGGTGACTTTATATCCTACTATATAATAAGTACACAAGTAAATTCAAGAGAGGAAATTAATTCCTCGTGTCCCTCTCTCTTTTCAACAGTCCAAAGTCGACTTTGACTGTCGACTGTCAACGGAGGACAGAGGACGACAAAGAAGAACGAAGGATCAGCCACCATGACTCAATAAAATAATCACAGGTTTCTCCTTCTCATCACCATCATTCATACATTCATTCGTTCATTCATCACTCATCAATATCATCAGCAATTACATCAATTTTACTTGTGTTAACTCCAAATTCCAAATTCCAATTCCAAATAGAAAATAGAAAATAGAAAGTAGAAAATAGAAGTGAAAGTGCAATGTGCACTTACATAATTACTACTGTGCATCCTCAATTCTTCCATTCAAATTATTCCTGTGTAATGATTAATACTACAAAGTCCATTATTTCCCAATTCGGAATGTCAAATATCAAATATCAAATGTGTGTAATTAGGACAATTGACAATTTCTATGTCGTGTGTCGTCTGTCTTCGGTCTGGACGTGGACACTCACTTAAATTAGTATTAGTTCATCAAAGCTCAAAACTCAGGGCAGTTTATTTGGAAATTTCTGGCTCTGTTTATTACTTTTACAAAAGAGCAAAAGAACAAAAGATAAAAGAGCAAAAGAGTAAAAGAACAAAGTATACAAAATGAAATAAATAAAAGTTGTGTTGACTATAATGTTTATTATTACTTGTTATTTACTATTTACTCTTTACTGACCATTGCCTTATATTTTCACGATATTAACTTTGACGTTTGATGTGCGATGATGAGAGTTTTGGTTCTGTTCTTTCATTTCATTTTTTGTGGTTTGTGGTCAAAATGAAATGAAATGTAGCCATGTAAATATAGAATATAGAGACAGATGAAAAGTCAAAGAGATGTTGCTCTTGTCTCTTGTCCTTTGACTTGGCACTGTCATTCTGATTGTCATTGTAAATGTATGTTGAAAGTGTAAAGGCCCAGAAAGTAAATATGGCTTTGTCACTGGAACAGCTTGAATCAAGCTGCTTGATGCTCAAAGCTTGACGCTTGACTCCTCTCCATTTTCCTCTCTCATTACGTCTCTATTTACTATCTACTATTTACTATGCTCTATCTTTTATACTTTGTACTTTGTACATACAGAGAGAACAAAGTGGAGTTTAGACTGGGCGAAAAGTTCTCAGGAGTCCATTGTCAACAAGTCAATCCAACCTTCAACATTCTACGTTTACACATCTACATCTTTATTCTCTGTTCTCTGTACAAACATAATAATAATAGTAATAATAACAATCTTTTTCTCATAATAAAATCCAACGTTCAATATTCAACATTTAATTTTCAAAATTGTCCAGTCATCTTTTTCTCTCTCTCTATTTCTGTGTATTTATAAAATAGAGACCAATTCCAATTTCCAATTTGAATGTCTGTCTATTTTTTCATATTTTATTTCATCTCATGCCGACACAAAACTGAGAACTAAGAACTGAGAAGTGAAATGTGATATGTGATATGGGAGTTGAGGGTGGAAAAATATAGGGAATCAAGATGGTCCAAATCCACATGAAAACACAGATATATATTGAGAATTGAGCGTCAAGAGTGAAGAGTAAAGAGAGTGGATGAAGCTGGTTTATTGATAAAAGTCATGATGATGATGATCATCTCATGTGATTTCATGTGGAGAACGGAGAGAGCGAGGGTAAATAAATACATGAGTAATAAGAAAAGAAATAAAATACAGTCAGGAGTCAATGTGTAGAATATCAACTCCAGACACAAGACACAAGACAGCTGGACCTTAATTCATCCAACTACCAACATCCTTCAACCCATATACTTTTTCTCTTCTTCATCTTCATCTTTTCAGGGTGAATTCACAATATAAAAGGAGTGGAAAAAAGGGGAAATGTTGAATGATGAATATTGGACAAGTTTATTTGGATCTTCTTTTTTCCTACTTTTCCTATAGTTTTTTTACACAGTCTGCAGTCTGCTGCCTGTCACTTGAACCTCTTGGCCCTTGACTTGACTTGACTTGGCTTGACTTGTGACGGTCCAATTCCCTCTATTTGTACACAATTTCCACTTGTTTACCCTTCCCCCATATTTTATATCATTCACTACTCACAACATTCAACATTCACTCTAAAACCAAAGAACGAAAGATCCAAACGGAGAGGTGGAACTCTTCTTTTTACTTTTTACGTTTTACCTTTTTGATTACACATAAAACAGGACTGATATTTTTGAAAAAAGTGCGTACATTTAAATAGATGGATGTGTTTTTAAATAGTGTTTACAATGTACAATCTACAGTCAACAGTCACCGTATTTTCATTCTCCGCCTAATACCTAATATTTAGATAGGACTCCCTTTGAGTCAACAAAAAGGAGGACGAGAACCAGAACCAGTACAACAACGATAACGAATATAGAAAATTCATGCTTATTCCCCAACACTGACACTGACATTGACATTCGTAATTCGTAAGTACTCTTTACTCTTTACTCTTTTTTTACATAATGTTGGTCAAACATCCAAAATCCACAATCTAGAATCTACAGTAAAGTTTTGAAAGAGGGAGGGAAAATAAAAAATACAAGATACAAGATGGAAAAGTGGACGATGTGTGACAGACTTGTGACTAGTGACTTGTGACGTTACCTAGATAATCTTTTCCCCTCTTTTTTCAAATATCTTTTTATTCTCCCTATCTTTTTCTGTGTTTGTGTCTGTGTGATGATGAGTTGAGCTGAGCTGAGCTAATGTAAGTTGGAGTTTGGAGTTTGGAGCAGGGTGGCGACTGAAGACATGTACTAATCTCTTCAAGATTTCTTGTCCTCTTCAACTCTTCCTTCTTCGTCCTCTCTCAACAAAGACAGCACTGACTGCATTCAGTTCTTGATTCATTCAATCTGCAATGTGCAACTGCTTATTGACAATAACTTTGACATTTGGATTGACATTGGCATTGAAGTTGATACAATTTATGTTTTTAATAAAGAAACGAATCAAAAATATTATGATTCTTTGAAAAAATGGAAACAACTCACAATGACGCTAATTTAAAATCACGGAGAATTACTTTTATTCCTATACCATTAAATTTAGCATTGTTATTAACAATGTTGTTAAGAATTTAATTTCTCTAGTTGTTATCATCCCTAAATGGTAAATGGGGGTCTCAGAAATTGCTTGAAATAACGAAGTAAATGGTGACTTTGGTGTAAAAATTACTTATAATGCAACCTTTTCGTAAGTCTTTTTAAGTTATTTCGGCATTGTGCATAACTGTTCTTGAATTTATAATTTTGTTTTACTGTTTATTCTTTTTTTCCACTAGTTGAAATTATTGGATTGACGATTGACATGTTCTTCAATTGTTTTGCTACAAACTACAAGTAAAACAACAGAAGTTTAAGATTTATGTTTTATGTGTAATGCTTTGTGTTTTGTGCACAACAGACAAAATTACGTGTAATAATTTGAACAGAGTTGAACAAACTTGAAATTTGAAAGACGGAATAAACATGAGCAGAAATGAGCAAGTATAAACAGCATACATAATTTTCTACAACAATAAACACAAAAAACAACCAAAGACAATGGCATACGAGATGAACAAGACGGATAAACTTGACAGGGCATTTTCTTGGTCTACATAATAATATCTGAAGACTGGAATATAATTAAAAATTGAAGAACAAAACGGTATAATAAAAAATATTGCTGATTAGTTTCTGGAGACTCATTTTCTATGCTCTCACCAAACATCCTCTAAATTTTTGATTGGTTTCAAAATATGAACCTGTCCAAATGAAGATTGGCAGCCAAATCTTCTAGTGAAATCGGACCATTATCCTGTTGAATCTTGAAACTGAATTGAATTTTGGTATAATATACTATTTTTACTTCAGAACTCATAAGTTTTAGCACGAGTTTTTTCAGCTGAAATGTCATAGCATGAATAAGAGCTGAGTCAAACAGGTGCATCAGTAGTCATTATATAAAGCAGACAAGGGCATTGTTTTCAGTTCCAAAGAATTGACAATACACTGAATGCCTTTTGTATATTGTAGAGGAAAAGTTCCTCTGTGCAGTAAAAAGTAAAACCTCATCAGTAGCTTTGTGATGCATAATTTTATTTGCATAGAACATGAAACGTATACACTATACACACACATGTACTATGCATCTAGTTTATTCTATGTTTTGGTATTAATTTTAAACATGTATTTTTCTTAATATGTATCAAGAGATTTTATCATACGTGTCTCATTTCTCAACAGCTTTGACAAGCAAAAATTTATTCGAATGAAGACGTCAGTAAATCAGGATTCTTGTTATTGTTTTCATCGAGATGTGTACATAAGATACGATTATATAAGTCTGTTGCCGTCAACTACCTCTTGAGCATAAAAAGAAGAAACGGAGACAGAACTTGATCATTTTGTAAACTGTATTTTGAGCCGTGTTTCTTTAACCGTTGGCTGTTTTCCTTTTGTGTACTTTTTTAAAAATACTTTGATCATGTTCATTCGAATTTCTCTAGTTCTTTTAGTTTCTCTTTCATCAGTCATTGCGGCTTCTGACTCTGTCGACCCAAGCACGGAAAATCCACAAGTATTACTCAAGTTTAAAATGATAATCGTTATTGCTATTGTTTTTTTTGTTCGGGTTAAAATTCAAGTACACGGATTAAAACAAAGGCACATATTTTTGGTTTTGGCTTTTAATACTTTAATTCATGTTTTAAGGATGCTGAGGGAAGTGACTCTTTTTTTATCGAGTCGATTCGTGAAACCAGAGGGAGGGAAAGGAAATGTAGGAAACTGTGTGACAACGGTTACACGTGTGTCCGAAAACCTACATGCATCAGGACTGAAAACGACGAAGGCGGTGAGTAAACGGAATGAAATAAAACTTGTTGAAAATCTTTGTTCGTGATTCAATTTTATGTTATAGATATGATGACGTATGATGTAAGCACAATGTACACTATAGTGCTTCATGTGTATGTATAAAACAAGGTTATTGTGCACTGGTGTTAATATTTGATCTCATACAAGTATGTCAATTCTCCAAAGTGGTGTTAACTAATTACGTTGGTTTGATTTTTAAAAATATGAATTGAAAATTATGTAGGTGCGGGAAATGGTTCTAAGGGAGATGCTACATACATAAAATGCGGTGAGATTTTTTGGGGTTTTGTATGTTTGTTGGGATACCTAAGGGAAAAACCTGATCCCTCAGATACATTTATTATTTATTACTTACTCCTTCAAGTTACATGTAAATTTTGTCATACTTTTGCCCACGTTTTTTCCTAACTGATTTGTGATCTAACTAAACCTGGTTGCTGCTTTTATAGTAAAAGCAAAGTTTTCTAGTTTACCTGAAGAATGCAGAGGTAAAATTTGTTGTACAATATATTGTCAATTGTTATTAACATAACATTTTTTGTCCCATTTATATACAAGATTTATTTCATTTTTTGGTAGATGGTTTTAATAAAAGCTTTCAGCAGTGTAAACCAGCATTTGAAGAAAAATGCCGTGAGATTTTTTGGTTTTTATATTTTTGCTGGAATACATAAGGAAACAATCCTGATTCCTGAGATACATTTATTATTTACTCCTTAAAGTTGCATGTGTATTTTGACATACTTTTGCCCAATTTTTTCCTAACTAATTTGTGGTGATCTAACTAAACCTATTTGCTGCTTTTATAGTAAAAGACGCCGTGGATACTAAGGCTCCGAGCGAAGAATGCGAAGGTAAAATTTATTGTACAACATTATACTGTCAAATGTTACTATTTTTACTAATTAGTAAAAGTATAAAGAAATAAAAAATATGTGTGATGCGTTTAAATATTAAAATCCACGTAATATTTTGTGTCACGTACAGATACTTATTTTAATACGAATTTTGTTTAATTTTTTGTTAGCTGCAGCAAATGCGTTACTCGATAAGTGTAAAGCACCCGAAAAAGAGTAAAAAGATTGAACTATCCCTACTATCAAAAAGTAGCCTAAAATGTCCAAATACCATGCTATGTATGGAAAATGCTACAGTGCTTATGCCTAAGACATCCGCAGTTTGAACAAATTCTACAATAAATTTATACTAAAATTGTGTAATAAAATTGTTTATAATCTAGATCAAATAATAGAATAATAGTATATACTATTATATAATTATAATTATGATAATAAAAATATTAATTAAAACCTTTTATGCTTTAAAAACAAAGTAAATGTCGAAAACGGGATGAGTAAAATAAAACAGGATGTTCTTTCATCCAAAATCAATCCGTAAAGTAAAGCCAAAAATAACGAACAACATGTACATATAATATATAATGAGAACAGATATATTTTGTCGTTTCTATTAGCTCTGGAAAACGGAGGCTGAAGACGGAACTTTCAGACTGAACACCTGACTATCCTCAGCACAAACACAGTCATACTACCATAAAATGTTCAATTTTTATAACATTCCATTCATAATGGCCACACAATATTATGTCATTGGTAATGATAATTTAGCTAATCGGCGCTTTTGTTCATGCACACAATAATAAAGACATTAATAAGCTTCATGATATTTCATGCATATATACACATCATGCAGTCCATAGTTTGCAAGTACATGAAACCGGGGGACTTACAACTTTTCACAGAACATTAAAATTGGTAGACCTTTTTTAGAAGCATTACCCATCAAATTTAAATTTTATCAAATCCAACTTTGACCTTTAACCTGAAGAGTAATTAACTAAAGTTGGAATAATGTATATCACAAATGATTCACCATATGAATTCACTGGTATTTAACATTTAGCTGATGAGCAGAAAGGGTTTTTATTTATTAGTGTTTAAAATTATGCATGCGATTTATGAATTTCCCCACATGATGAATAATACTGACCAGATAAAATAAAAAATACTGTACACTATACAAGTACTTTTCTGATTCTGAGTCAGAAGAGAGAGAAGATTATTGTTGGTGGGAGAAGAGGAAGAGAAAAGGATTCAAGTGGATTGGATTGGATTGTACTTTGTATTTTGTCCTGCTCTGATGCGATGGGCTCCTCTTTTTTCCTTTCTTTTCCCAGAACGATAAATAGTCGAGTAACAAGTAAACGACTCTCACAACTCACTACTCTCCACATTCTACACTCTCAACTCACAGCTAAAGAACATCGACTGCACATTCTACTTGTACGAAATACGGTATAGGGTAACGTCAAAAAAGGGGAAAAGGAGTGAAAAGGAATAACGATGAAGGAAAAATGAACCAAGGAACAAGTAGTAATAGTAGAAAAAGAAGAAGAGATCCATTGAGAAATGGAATAAAGAGCGGAATCAAATGAAGAGGAACAAAAAAATTGACTAGGGCTTCTTTTCCACTCTTTACTCTCTTCACTGCCATTCCCTTTGCTTAGGACTGTTGAGAGAGGAAAAGAGTTTTGGGGTTGTTTCCTTTGTGTGCATTGTGCAACTATCGTGAATGCTCCATCCTCGATTCTACATTCTCAGTGTTGAGCATCCAGACTCCAGTCTATACAATTTACATGTAGAAAATGTTCCCTCTCTGTTTTCTATTTTCTCTGTCTCTTTGGAGGAGATGCTTTATATGCAATTTGAATGGGCCATCAACTCCTTCAGACTTCAGACTTTAGACAATGTCCACACATTACATCACATCAGACTCCTCTCAAATACTCGTACTCCATTAGACTTGATTCACTTTTATTTTGATTATATCAATTCTCGCTTTTTCTCATCGTCATCGTCATTTGCATCGTCATTCTCATTCACACACACAACGTCACATTCGAGACAGTGCAACCTGAGGAAAACGACAAGGACATGAAAACGGAGAAGATGAAGACAAAGACAAAGATGAAGTATCTTCTACAACATGAAGTAAAATTAAGTCAAACTGAAAATCAAAATCAAGTTGAGAAGAGTGTCTTTTCCATCTTCCAAATTTTCTCATCAAACTCCTCCGTTCTCAATCAGTTTAGTGAGTTTAGTTGACTCTGTTTGTCCATTTCCTTGGGATTGCGATGCATTTTAGATTGGATTGGATTTCATTGCAGTGCATTGGCTGTGAGCTTCAAGTTCTGGACTTGTTCATGTTTCATGTAGTTTGGCCATTTATATTCATTTATACATCACATTGAGTTTAGAGTGTGTTTTCCAAGTTTGTTTTTGGAGTTGGAGTTTGGAGTTTGGACAGGGAATAGAGAATTCTCTATTGACTATTGACAGACCAGACCAGACTAAACTAAACTGGAGACTTGAGCCTTGAATCTTGAATACACTTGTCTATAAAATTATATATACTTGAAGACTTGAACCTTTTAGCTTTTACTTTTCTGGACTCTTCTTTAGTTCTGTTTTGTATTGTATTGTATATTTTGTATTTTGTATTGAAACTGGCCAGTGAAACTGAGTTTTTTATTCCCATTTATTAGTTTTATGGTCCTTTCCGAATTATACAATGACGATGGAGGATGAATCCGACTTCAGCCACTTGACTATAGCTTCAGTGGGTTCTGATCATGATTATCATGATTACCACTTTTACTTTTTGTGCTGTTGTGCTAAACCCATCACATTTACCATTTACCATTTACGATACGACATGAGATACTCTAAATAAACACAGTAGAAACTACAAACTAGAAAAGAGGAACGATGAATGTTGAATGCCTTTGAATTTTTTGTCTTGTATTCAAAATTCTGAATTTAGAGTACTTCTTTTACTTTGTACTTGGCTACGATGTGATGAGGAAAATAGTCAAAAGTACTCAACATTCAGTATTCAGTATTCAGCGTTTCCTATTCAAAAAGATGAACGAGAGTGGAGAGTGGATATCTCAAAACTCAAAACACAACTCCAAAGTTGAATTTAGATCAAAATTCTCATCAAAATGGACTTTTAAATTTTTTTTCATGCTCCATTTCAATTATAATTGACCACTAAACTTGTTCGACTTTGGGTTTTGAGTTTTGACAAGAATTGACAAGAGTACCTAAACTAATAAAAATTGGCCTCGCCTTGTTTGTCAGCTTGTATATAATTTCTAGTTTTCATGTATCGTCCAGTTCCGCATTCAGGAATTTTAACATTTAAACCACTTTGGATTAACCGATTGGAAAAAATGTATAAAATATATAAATTTCAATTCAATCTCCGTAAATCAACACAATTTTGTTCACTTTTGTCTTGATTCTAAAATTTAGAGAAAGAACAGAATGTTTTTACGGGAAAGCATCAAAATGGAAATGTAATATTTTCCCTATAATTTTTAATCTAAAGTAAAATAATCAATAATAATTATCATTTTTGACTACAGAAAAAGATGATCATTAGATTTAAACTTTTAGCATTGACTGGAATTTCAATTCTCTCTTTTTTATCGTTGGAATTTTTAGTTAACTTTTTTCCGTCAATCAAATTCGAATTTGAATTGGAATCTCCCATTTAATATCTCATGTCAAGATCCAAGAAATCCAAAGAAAAGACAACCAAAAGATTACACAGCGCTACAAAACACAAAATCCAAACTACAGATAATAATAAATAATAAGTCAACTTTCAAGTTGACTTTTAAACATGGAAACAAAGAATGTAGATTAAAAACTGAAAATACAACGAATATACTCTTGAGAATCTGGAATCTCAAGTTTTGGATCTTGATTCTTGATGTTTTATTTTTTTTCTTTGATTGACATTTGAAATTGTAGACACTTTTGGTTTTTACTTTTCCGTTCTCACCCTTTCCTGTTTTCCTGTTTTCCCAACTCCCAACACAAGGTGTGGTGTGATGGGATCCTCGTTACTTTTTACTCGTTACTCATCATTGTTGAATTGAAGAAAGAAGAAGAATTCCTCCTCTTTTTTAAACATTTAGATCCCTTGGTTAAAAATAAAGGGGAAGGGTAAATATTTTACAGTGTATTAGTATTAGAATTAGAAATAGAATAGAAAGATATCAAGAAGAAAAGGAAACTAAGCGGATATCGGACTTTTGGCATCTGACATCTGACATCTCAACCACTTAATATTTTAATACATGGGATTAACTACAATAAAAAGAAATGAAGAGATCCTTCTTCTCTCTTTCCAACTTGGAGCTGTCTTTTCTGGCTGTGCCTGACACTTGCTGAAAGAAAAGGAGACGTCAAAATACAAATACAAAGACCAAGGGCAAAGAAAAGAAAAGAAGAGAAGAGGCGTGAGCCACTTGAAGCTTCAACTTGAACAAGTCCAAGTTCAAGTTACAGTTGGTTTTGGTTTTGGTTTTATTCATAGAGAATTGAGAATTGAACGTAGAGTACTGACTATTGACTACATTCTGAATACACAGAGGATTATCTCATAAAGATACAGGTATTTTCCATTTGATGGTCATGTCACTTTTTCTTCCTCTTCTTCTTCGTTTGGGGATTCTGGATTGTTGAAAGATTCACACTTTAAGCACAGAATACAGACTGAGAAGGATACACAAAACTCAGCATGTGAATGTAAAAGTAAAATACACATGTACAAAAGCAAAACTGGAGCTCGCAACTCAACTCCACTTTTCATCCTCTGAACATGTACAATGTTCAATCTAGAGAAGAGGATTAAACAGTAGGGGAATTTTTAATACTCCATCTCAATGTCATTCTCGATTCTCGAATCTCGATTCTCGATTCTCCATCTGCCCTTGATTTCTACCCTCTGTTTTCCTCAGTTAAGCCTCCCCTTTTCTCAATAATCAATAACACCTACAAATCCACTAAAAATTCAACTAATCCGCTTTCCTCTTTCCTCAAGTTCACAATCACAAATCACAACAATCACTTGATCATCTCATCAAGTCACACAAGCCTCACAAAATTTACTGTTTAAAAATCAAGTAATTTTACCCTTTTCTGTCTTTTTAATTTTCATACACAACTTGTCATTTTCTTTGAAAATGATTAAATAGATATCTTTATTTTTTGTTTTTTTGTCTTTGGTCGGAAAATGTAGGTTTTTGCATCATTCCTATTACCAAACTTTAAGCTTGTGATTCCAGTAAAGTGTTTAGTTCCGTCAAGCGGCGTCCAACTGTAAAATGCAGAATGCAACTCAACTCACATTCTGAATTTGGATTTTCGGTACATTTACTTTTTACTTGTTACAGATTACAGATAAATGAAATCAGGAATCAACAGTTTGAAAATCCATTTCTTTTTTATTTTTGGAAGAAACAGAGAGAAAAGGGAAATATCTTTAATATGACCTGAATCCTCAATATTAATAAAAAAGAATGCCGGAGGAGGAGGAGGAAAAAGATACAAAATGGGATATGGATGACAATTGAGTGTTTTATAGGTGTAGAAAAAGAGAAAAGAGGGAGAGATGAAATGGATATAGATAAAAGCACGAAGAAAAAGATGAAACAGTGATGAGATTTTGTATTCTGTTTGGTATTTTTGGTAGTTGTGGCAGGATCATTATCATTGTCATTGTGTCAATAACCGAACCCATAAAGTCCATTACTCTCCGCTCTCTTCACACTCTCTCCTCTCTTTTACTCTTTCTCTTGCTCTCTCCTTCTCTCGTTCACTCGGCCATAAATAAAATGGGCAAAAGGAGAAAAGGAAAACAGTGGAGAATGGTGAATGGTGAAAGTGTTCAAATCCAAATCCAACTGAAATCCAAGTGTTTTTCACACCGCGCCACTACTATTTTCTCCTCTTCACTTGTAAAGTCCCACAGACTCGATTATCATGCTCGGAACAGTCATTTTCTCATCTCTGTCTCTCTAATGTTTCCGTGGCTGCCCATTCGCTCTTTTGCTATTCGTATTCTGGATTCCGTATTCTGTATTCGCTATACGCCATCAATTTTACGTTCTTCTCCTTTTCTCTCTCTTTCTCTCTCATGATGATGATGACCATTACCATTATTACTGTTATTATTGTCAGTGGGCCATTATTGCCTTGTCCGTTGTCCGTGATCACACTCACACTCACACTTACTTTCGTGTTCATGTCCATTGTTCATCGTTTACACTTTACGCTTCTCCTCATCCAGATCCAGAACCCGGAAAGAAATGAAGGAATGAGAACAAGAACGAGCTCATTCCGATTTACATTCACATTCAGATTCGGATTCGCATTTATCCTCCCTTTGGATTTGGGATTTTGGATTTACCACATCATGGATTCTGGACATTCTGGACGCCGGATTTGGTAATTATATCAGCATGTGTGTCCATTATCTAACAATATTATCCCACATGACATCACAGAACAAGTATAAAAATATCAATATCAATATTTGTGTGTTTTCAAGTTTATTTTAAAAGCTGTGCTAAAAATGCATTTTCATCACAAAGCTTTTTCCTATCTTTTGTCTTTTGTCTCATATTTTGTATTGCTGTATAAAATTATGAGTTTTAGAGGAAATACTTTTCCAAGGTTTATTTTTTTCGGTTCAGAGTTCAGTTTTGAATTTTGAGTATAATTTGCTGAATTTTGGAAATGTATAGAAAATTTGATATGCACTTCATATGTACAGCATTTCATGTTAAATACACATTAAAGTTTGGATTTGTTTCTGCATTCTGCATTCGGATCTTTCCCTTTTTTCTTTACAGGCTAAAGTCTAAAGTAAAGAGGATAAAATGTGCAGTGTGCAGCAGTGTAAATAGAGATTACAAGTTGAAGCCTCGTGATGGCTGACTGTATTTTACTGTTTAATCTTGTTTATTCCAGGATTGGATATTGAAGCATATGGATATTATTCCGTCTTGTGTTGTGTTATGTTATGTGATCTTACTTATGTTATTTCATGTTATGTTTTCCTATGTCATGCCGTCTTATGAGGATATCTTATGAATGCGGATAATCATGATCACGATTATGATTATGATC
Source organism: Sminthurinus signatus (assembly GCA_019776565.1). Lineage (NCBI taxonomy): Eukaryota > Metazoa > Arthropoda > Collembola > Symphypleona > Katiannidae > Sminthurinus > Sminthurinus signatus. The sequence continues at coordinate 40,452 of JABASP010000527.1, forward strand.
ATGAGCCTTTGAATCCAAGATTCAACACTGTGGACTCTACATAATATCCACATCTACATATCTACATATGTAAAAGATAGGATGTAGGATGTAGGATGTAGAAGATGTAGGCTTTAGTATTTACTATTTACTATTAGCATTACATTCATGAACATTCATGCACAAGTAAGACAGGACGAGTAACGAGTAACTACTGCTACATTACATACGATCCGGGTTCGTTGTTGGTTTCTTTGCTGTTTAGACCTGGACTCCCCAGAGCTCGTATCATTACTTCTTATTGTTATTATAACTCGGGGTTTGGGGGTTCGTGTGAAATGTGAAATGAACGGAGAGCGCGGAGCTCCATTCTCTCTTCTATTGTATCTTTTCCTATTCCATTGGTCTTAGCTTAGGCTCAACTCTCAACTTGACTATTTTATATGTACAACATTCAACATAATATACAAAATACACATACAAAAGCTGATACTGTAAATAGTAAATATAGTAAATAATATTACTATTATTTATTATTACAGATGCAGGACGTAGAAATACATATTATTCAAATCCTTTGCTCTACATCACACACGCACATTGGATTGGATTGGATTGCACATGGCCGTTTACTATAATAAAGTAAATAGTAAATAGTAAAGAGTATAGAGAGACAGAAAGAAAGATACACCGGTATTAACTATTCAAATGAATATGAACAGGAATTTTCCCTGTGTACACAAATAGGAATAAAAGTATTACACTCGGATTATCCAACACACAACACACAACATTCGTAGGAATTTGACTGGAGGATGAAGCACAAAGAAGAGAGAGAGAGAAAGAGTAACGAATTCAAATGGCTAAAATGGCACCACGCTGTGAATGTTGAATGGTGAATGGTGAATGTTGGACGGGGAGTGAGGAGTGAAAAGTGAACCTGATATGAAATACACATAATAATCATGATAGTAACAGAAGGAGTGAATGAATCAATGAATGAATGAATAAAACCGTCTGTCTTTTCTCTTCAGCCCGTCTGCTCTCTGCTCTGGCTAACCTACATTTTACATGTTACATATGATATGCAAATGTATGCTAGGAAACATCATAAACCATAAACCATAAATAAAGATGTGCACGTTGCATTTTCTGCGCTTTATTAATATTATTATTATTATTATGAGCCACCTAATCTTACAGATACCATCATTTTCATCTGTGAATAAGACTTTGAAAAGTAGAGCAGAATCAGAAATCCTATATTCTGATTACTAAATTACGAATTACGAAGAATAAAGAAGAATCAACAGTCCAGATTCCGAATCCGGATCCCAAATGTACTCGTCACTTGTACCTTGTAACTTACTGTACTCGTATCTCTATCATTTAACCAACAGTGAACTTGGCATTGGTAGTTTTCATAGATGAGACCATTAATTATTATGAACTATGATCAAAAAGACGAGTTGATAATAATAATAATTATTATTGTAAATTACGTTTAAGTACCAAGTTTACAGAAGCAGGACATGGAACACGGGACGTTTTTTATAATGACACGTTGTTGATTATTCAGAGTGGAGAGGACGAATTTGAAATGTTGCATGTGTATTACTTCTTAGCATAATATTGAGCTTTGAGCTTTGAGATTTGAACTGTGTGAATTGAGAAATATGCGATTTGTTTAATTGAGACCTCACACCATCATCAACGTTCAACTCTCAACTCTCAAATCTCAAACAGTCAGAGTCAAAATGAGAATCAAAGCCAGAGTCAGAGTCAGAGCGCCGTTTAACATTTAAATTTAGTGCCCGTAAACTTCAAGTGTAACGGCTAATGCATGGAGCATGGAGCAGAGAGAGTATGCAGTATGTAGAGTGCAGTAATTGAGTATTTATGAGGACATTAATGAAGTCTTTCGTTCCATTCTCATTCCTCTTTTCTATGTCCAAAGTCCATTGTCCAGTGTACAATGTTCAGAGTTCAGAGTTCAGGCTTAAGAGTAGACTGGAGACTCCAGATGTTTTCTGATGCTGATGCTGATGGTGGTAATATCTGTAATCTGTAATGTGGCATGTTTTTAGATTGACTCGACTTGAATTGAGCTCTAAAGATAATTTACTGCAGATATTATTCCACTCTCAACTCTCTACTCTTCACTCTACGCTCTTGACTGTTTGTAATCTTTAAATATCAAGTATCGACCGTCGACTGGTGCAGTTGCAGAAAAATAAACAGGAATGGACAAGGAATAACAAATAACAAACAACAAGTCATCATCCGCAAAGACAGTGATACAAAACTGTCGTATCAATAAAATGCACTGCAGACTGCAGTCGACATTCAAATTCAGTTGAGCTGAATGCAATTTGAAATGTGCAGTGTTTTGAGACTGGGCTGGACTCTGGATTAATGACATATGACTTTTATTTTCCCTGTGCTCGTTTTTCACTAGACTTGGGCGCCGATTCAAAAAAATCCAAAACAAAATAAAACAAAGTTGCAACTTTAAGTACTTACGCGTCACTGGTAGAAAAATGGAGAGGATGACATCAGGTTTTTACTTTTTACATCATGTTGGATTTTTTGGATCTTAATTTATTTTGACTTTTGACTTTTTTGATTCGTCTCGTAATCCTCAGTCCTCAATTATTTGTAGATGTATATCTGTAATTAGATACAAGATAAAACAGACAACATAAAAATCCATCATGTATGAAATGGTTTAAAAGTCTAGTGCATTTGTATTTGTACACAAGAGTTAATTCAATTATGATTCCATTACAATTTACATCCTACATTCTACAATCTACACATTTCTCCACTGTAAATAAACACTAATTGAAAACCATAGGATGAATGAATAAATGTCATGGATTTTGTGAAATGGGAATAAACGAATGAATGAAAATGAATGAATGACATGACATCATTTGACATTTGACATGTTCCAGGATCCAGGAAATTATGACTTGAGGATGACATTCAAAATTTTCTAATCTCATGTGCGTCTGTACAATTTACAATGTATTGTACGTAAAGTCTTGACTTGACTTTTGGCTATGACATAACGCATAAACACAGAATAACGTATAAAGAATAAAGAGACATGGTACATTACACACGTGCGTGTAAATTGTAAATCCTTCTCTTTTCATCCATTTCAAACTTCAAACATGAGACAAAATCCATTACTAAAATTGAACAAAACGGAAATTCCTCCAGTTGAAAATGGAAAATGGAAATGAAATCAAACTAAAATAGACCCACCTCATGATTATTTCATGTACACATTCGAGATTAAACTGATCCTAAATCGTAAAATTTAAGTATGTAGATGAGATGCGAATACCTTTTTTGACGGAACACATCAAATTGACGTTGTCAATAATTGTCAAATTTCAAGTCGGAAGTGAAGAAGAAAAAAAGAAGTAAAACGTCAAAATCAATTTACATGAGATTTGACATTTGAAATTTGGAATAAATTTTAAATTTCACATTTCTTTTCCAATGGGTAAAAATCCAAATTGTTCTAAATCTACTGTCAATTCTCAATTGTCAACCAATTTTCAATTTTCAGAATATGTAGATTCAAAAATTTACCAGGTTGGAAATTTTTGAATTTTTGAATCCATCTCTTTTCACATGTGATTATTTCATCATCGCCTTCCCCATCCTCATTTTCATTGTCATTTTCATCGTCGCATCTTCATCACCATCAATAAATTTAATATGACTTTGAGTGTCAGGAAAAACTACTGTTGACGATGGAAAAAGAACAAACTACATTTTACATTTTTTTCTAAATTACTTCACCTTCCTCCGCTCTTTTCCCTTTTTCAGTTCCCAGTTACGAGCTAATGAGCAAAGAAGAAAATTCGAATTCGCCTCGGATTTTTTCACTCCTCTTTCTTTATTCTTTACTTTTTCATTTTCTCTCTGTTATTTTATTATGCTTCCTTTTTTATGTTTTATACGGTGGAGAGGGATGCCCATGAAAAATGAAGGAATCATTTGACTGGATGGATTTCATGCATTAGTTCACCCATCACCCATCACCCATCCTCATCAACTAGAGACTCTAAACTAGAGCCACATCCAGCATCAAGTCAAGTCTCCTCCTGATTCCTCATTCCTGATTGTTATCTCATTCAATATTCATGTGAATTTTCCAATTTTCACTCTCAATCTCCGAGTTTAACTGCAATAATAATGATAATGACAATGATGACGGGCTTTCCGGCTCCTCATCTTTTCCTTCTCTTTCTTTCTCCCTCCCTCACTCTTTCACTCTCTTCTTCTACTCCTTTTATTGCATAATGAAATAGCAAGATTGGATAGAAATAAAAATGGAGGAAACCAGAAGAAAAAGAAGCAAAAGAAAATAGAAAGAAGAAGAGAGTGGCGGCAATTGCACTGGTGCTGGTGGTTGAAAGAAAAAGGAAGGAGGAAGGAAGAGGAAGTTGTCTAATACATCCGTAATCTTAATGTATACACCAGCACCAGCACCAGCACCGGAATCAGAATCAGCACCAACATCAACATCACCTCGAGTACTCGAGAAGAAGGAGAAGGAGTACGAGTACGAATACGAGCTAAGAAACAGCATGAGTGCTTTGAGGAGGAAGAAAAAATAGGGAAATGGGAAATAATAACACTCCAAGCTACAAGCTACGAGCTGCATCTAGAATCTAGAACTAAAAGTAGAAGTAGAAGTAGAACTAGAACCACAGAGCAGAGTGAGAATAAGAATAAGAATTTTCATTGAGGGGCTGGAAAGAAATAGAGGAAGAAAGGAAGAGAAAATAATAATAGATGAAAATCATCATCGTCTCGTCCTAGTCATCATCATCATCAGTCGGCACTTTTCAAAGGGAACAAAGTGGTTTTTTCCCCAAAGGCTTTCATTTCATCACAATTCAACTCCCAGCTCCCATCACAACTCACAACTCACAAAACAGCACAGCACAGCACACAGTACAACGGTGCATTTACTATTTTCTTCAACTCTTTTTTATATATCTAGAAGGTAGAACCCATTCTATTTTTACGTGGATAGTTTCTTCATCTTCCTCAAGAATTCACAAACCTCATCATAATTGTTGTTCAGAGTTCAGACCTCAGAGTGTTGAATGTTGAATGTTGAATGGATGGTGAGGGGAAAAAGTGGATTTTTTTGACTTGTACTTTATCATAATTTGATATCAACTATTTTATTTCATTGTCAGCTCAAAATTCTAGACTCTGGAATCAAGAATCAAGAATCAAGACTCGAGGGACACCATTCAACAGCATAATAATGGTGCAATTACAAAAGGCAAAAGGGATTATTAATAAAAAGTAAAAAGGGTTAGAGGAATTATTATTATTACTACTGGATTGGATTGGATTAGAGTGGAATTAAAAGGTTATTGGATAATAATGATAATAATAATATTATTATTATTGTAAAATATTTCCCCCGAAACCAATTTAAGCATTACAGCAGAATCTCCTCGGCTGTTTATGAGCTTTTAATTTTAATTCCTCATGTACAATTTACATTCATTTTCTCCTGAGTATGAAATTCACCATAAGTTCAGAAAATCAGGAAATCAGAATTTTTAGAGGGGTTTAGATTTTATGATTTATAGACTTTAGACTTTTCAAAGGTGATATTTGAGATTTGAGAGTGATTTCAGTTACAGATATTTTATTTTTTATTTAATATTCACGAGAATTCTTTTGATTTCCGTTTCCATTTCCATCCGTTTTGAATTTTTGACTGTTTGACTGTTTTGTTATCGCATGATGATGATGATGCTTTCAACTTTTGAATTTCAACTTTGAAGTTTGAGATTTGAGATACACGTGAAAACCTTTTGTACTTTACACTTTCCACAAAAAAGAAAGAGAAAGAGAAAAAGAGAGGGAATAAAGGTGAAATCAATATCTGTTGACTGTTGATACACTCGTTTTCGTTTTCGTTCTTCGACCTTATAAAAATTGGAGTGTTTTTCTAGTTTCTTCAGCTCAAACTGTAAACTCTGTGTGAATTGGGAATTGTGAATACGATGCGTTATGCGTTATGCGATGCCTGCACGAATAAACTATATATTATGCACAACATTTAATATTACTGCTATAGATCTACTAACTGCACACAAATACAAAATGCAAGTAGGAAAGGTACGCTCCAGGTTTTGCATGTACAATGTACGATATCATGTACACATGAGAGAATGTGAGCTTTTTATTTCCTCGGAACTCGGAATTTCCCCTCTTCAGATCTCGCTCAATGTTCCAAGTTCCATGTTGTACACTCAATACTCAATTTTCAAGGCTCAAGGTGCACGCAGTAAATAAGTATGCAGAATGCAGTATGCAGAATACAAAGTATTTGTATGATATTTATTTACACGGGAAATGGTGAATAACTAGACATTTTTTATATTTTATTCCTCTCCTTCATCTTTTATCTTTGATCCTCTTCCCTCTTTTTCCTTCAACCCAAAATCCACAATCCACAATCCACGATCCACCGTAAATTCAGTAATACTTTGTGTAATTCAATCCTACTCTTTTTTTGCTCCAAAAATCATACGTATTCAATTTTAACTTTGACCTTTTGCCTTGTGCCGTCCTTCAACTACTTTATTTAACATTCCCTATCTATTTATAATAATAATTATGAAATTTTCTTATAATGTAATCTAATTTATAATGGATAATCGAGCATGAGAGAATTTTCAGAAAAACTATGCAGTTCAAGCTTTAAATTTTAAATAATGTTCAATTTTCCTGATATATTCTACATTCTACAGTTGTATTTTGTACTTTCTTTTCAAAATCATAATATTATAATTGTAATATGAAATATGAAATACAGTTGTAAAAGGAAAAGCTTTTGCCTCAAACTATAAAAGAGACATTAAAATTGAATTAAAAATTCTACCCCTTTGAATTTTGAATTGAGAATTCCTCGTTCCGTCCCCCTTTTCATTTTTATTTATATCAATATCAATATCAATTTCCATTTCCATTTCCATATATTTGAGGAAGCATCAACTGATCGTTAGCCGTAGTTACTTTATTAATAATCCATAATCCAAATGACATGACATGACATGATACGCTATGCTGTGGATTGATGTGCTATGATATGAAGAGGGAAGAGGGAAGAGGGAAGAGGAGGAGGAGGGCGGAGAACAATGGTGATCATGATTGTGGTGGTTGTTGTTGCTGTGGCTGTGGCTGGTTTCTGGCTGATGGTGATTATGGATTGGGAAAGTCTCAAGGGATTTCCTACACATAAATATGTAGAGGACTGGAGAAAAAATAACACGTAATTCACAATTCACAATGGAAAATACTGAGAACTGAGAGGGAGGAAAGGGGAAAGAAAATCTATGGAGAATCAGTAGGAATTGGAAATGGGAATCCTTTATAAAACATAAAACCCTTTGACTCATTCATAAACCATCCACCGTCAACCATCAACTATCAACCGTCAACTGTCCACCGTAAAAAGTAAAAAGTAAAAAGTACAGCTCTCAACAAACCTCAAACCACATGTACAATTTAGATAAGACTGATATTCAGTGGACACTAGACAAATGTCTTATTTCTTATTCATTCATTTTACAGTCCACTACATTTTACATTGGTTATATTTGTTTTTAATGTGTATGGTGTGTATGTATAATCTTGACTGAGCAGGTTATATATTTTATATTTACACTGTTCTACTTTCTACTTTATTCTTTGTTCATTCACCCCTTTGAAATTATTGGATTTTGTCAAGTACAGAGTATCGAGTTTCCAGTATCGGGCATGTTTTTGTTTTTGTTTTGGCTTATCGAAAAAACAGCAAGAAGAAACTTTTGATACCTTTAAAACTCAAACATAAAACATGAAATATCAAAAATCAAAAGTAGTAAAAGTGTTATAAAATATAAAATACTTGCTCCTCTTGTCTTAAATTGCAACTACTTATTTTCATTCCACTTTTCCCTTTTCCATGTTCATTTGCACTTTACTTATGAATCATGACAATCAAATGTTCAATGGAAATGGAATAGAAAAGTCCTGAGTGAGTTTTGACTGAACATTCCATTACGTAAAATATCCGCTTCCCATTTCCCATTCTTTATTTATGTTTCTAACGTAAGAGGACATTTTAAGTATTTTTAGTATTGTGTTTCCAACTTTGAGTGTCCGAGGAAATAGAATGCCAAATGGACACATCAACCCTTATTATAATCCAAATCCGACTTCAAGTCCAACTGGTCAATTATCCCAGCTCTCGACTCTCAACTTTTTGATTCTCGACTTTTTTTAATCTCTCGATTAAGTTTCAAATAGGTATACTTTACAATGACAATCCCAATAAACTGAAAACAGAATGAATATCTTTTTCTTTTAAACCTGTCAAAATTCCAAGTTTAATTCAAAGAGGTTGAAAAATGATTTTTAGTTAATGTACACATTCATCGATATTCATTCGGCCATAATACAACTTATTGATTTATAAAACTACCGAAATTTAAGAGGGATTTAGAGAGAGGCTAAACATTTTATGGTACTTTTTGACGTGTTGGTAAATTCATGTAGTTCATTTTTATTACAAGAAAAGGCAAAATGGAATACTTTTACTGCAGTTTACCAACACTTTTTATTTTCCCATTTTTTTGAAGGAGGAGGGTGAAACTTTTCCACTGTGAACTGTGAATGTACTGAGCTAAAAAAGTATCTAGAATTTGAACATTGAGCATTCTCTTGATTTTGACTCTAGACTCTAGCAGTGTTTTGAAATGCATCAAGCTGATACTGATGATGGGAGTGGTGGTGGTTGGTGGTGGTGGTGCAAAGAGTAGAAAGTGGAGAGAGAGAGAGAGAGAGAGAGAGAGAGAGAGAGAGAGAGAGAGAGAGAGAGAGAGAGAGAGA